>OVBI01000664.1:0-59661 GCA_900406495.1 Sisymbrium altissimum
AATCTACGACAAGCTATTGGAGTTACAGAAGTCTGAGTCGTATGTTTTTTTGTTGTGTTTTTATGTGTCTGTGTGTAAATAAAAAAAAATATAAAAAAAGGGGGGGGGGGAAGAAAGCACCCGGTGGGACTCGAACTCGAGATGAAGTGAATAGAGTTCAGTGAGGAAGGAAAGGAACCACTGAGCTATGTAGGACATTCAAAGAATTCATCACTCAATTAAGTCTTATCGTGTGTAAAGCGGAGGTTCCCAAGATGTGCGATATTTCCTAAGAAAAAGCGGGAATACCTAAAATCCACTTTTTCGACACTCGAGAAAGTCAGCTGCTCGAGTATTTCACCTCTCTCGAGTATTTCGCCTCTAGAACTCAAACAAAAAAAGGAAAAGTCTTGACTCTCACTCATGGCGAAAACAAGATCCATGCATGTTCTTCGAGAATCTGTTCAAGATTCTGACTCCTCTGTTCAGCCCGGCTCGCCTCCACCGGCGTATGTACCTATGTGGGATCGATCTCTTGAAGAACGTCAACGGATGTCTAGGCCGGAGATACACCAAAAAATTCTAGAGCACTATCAAGCCCATGCCTCAACCCAGAATAAAAAACAAGTATCTTCTCCCTCTGGTAATGAAGAACGAGCAGAAGAAGAATCCTCATATCGAGCTTCGGATTCCACCCGAGACTTGATTGACAGAATTCGGTTTCAAACAGCTTATGGACAGAATCGGTTCTCTGCGTTCAGTGGAAGAAAATTCATTGTGGAAAGGCTTGTTAATTTTGGTGACAACACTGAGAAAGGCATGAAGGAACTCATCATCAAAAATCAACTGCAGAAAGCTGTTACCGAGTTTCCCAAATTCAATCCGGCTGTGATTTGGGAATTCTACTCTCATCTACCAGAAGATCGTTCATTTAGTCGGGTGAATGTGTATGTAAGAGGTCAGTCATATGAACTTAGTCCTCAAAAGATTAATGAGTTATTCGGGTTAGCTGGGATGAGTGATCTTGAAGCTAGAATGGATTATGATCTTCCTCTAAATGATGTCGCTGCATACTTGTCTGGTAGAGAGAATCAGGACTTTGATTCCTTAAGTGCTGGAATGTTTAGGGAAGAGGTGTATGATCTGTACCATCTTATGTGCACTAATTGGATCCCCACTACCAACTCGTGTACCCTTCGCCCAGATCGTGTAAAGTTGTTGTACAATTTGGTCAATGGGTTTGATCTTGGAAGGCTTGTGTATTAAGAGATTCGTGCACTTGGCACCAAGAAGGACCCCAAGTTCCATATCCTCTATCCGTGTCTTATCTACATGTTACTAGAGTCACAAGGTTTCAACACGGTTGGAGCCAAAGAGACCTTTCGTGATCCGAAACGGTTTGCTAAACCAAAAGTGAAGAAAGAGCTTAAAACATCAACATCACGATTTCAAGCTATGAAAGGAAAAGGAGTGCAAAAGAATAAAAAGGAGACAGGTGGGCATAACACTAAGAAAAGAAAGCAGAGTGTGGAAAAACTATCATCGACTTCTAGTGATGGGATATCCTCATCTCACAGTGGCATTGATGAGATCAAGATTCGTATTCCAAAGAAAATCTCGGCTGCTGGGCTTCGTCAAGCTTTCAAAGCTGGGATGCATGCTTTTCAGTCTGTTATTGATGCCATTGCTGCTGCATCTCGACGCTAGGCTAATATGTTTTTAGCTAAGTTGTGGTCACTCAAGCAGGGGGAGATGTGTGCGATGCATGTCAACTTGCAAGTCAGCCCAAGTTGTTTTTTTTCTATCAGGAATAGTCTAATGTTGCGGATTTGGTGTTAGCATTTTTCACTACGGAGCTAGCAGCAGTGCATAGGATCAAGGGGGAGTAAAACTAATGTTACACTTAGTCTCGGATTGCAGCATTACAGCTCAAGTTGTTTTTTTTTTGTCTTTTGAAAAAACTTGCTTTGACAACATCTCAAAACTATTGGTCTGTATAATGTTTTCGTCTTGGTTGTTTTGAATTTGAGATTGGTTGCTAAAGATCACACAAAGGGCCACATGCTTGAGGGATCAAACTGAGCTAAAAAGGAGGAGATTGTTAAAACAGAGAAAACAAGAGTTTTGTAAAACCGACTTTGTGTTACAGAACTGACTTAAGTTAAAGAGAAGGAAGAAAGGAAAGAGCTCATAAAAGGAAAGATGTATGTAGGTTAGGATTAGGAAACGATCAACCCCTACTTGTATAAATAAGGGGTTGAGAGATGTTTCAGAATTACGCTTTTTGAGAGAACTGCAGTTTCAATAAGCAAAATAAGAGAGAGAGATTGTCTTATAAGGGATCTTTGAAAGATTAGATTATTAAGTGTTTTCACAAAGTATCTTGTAAGAGCTTACTGAAAAGATAATCTAATAAAAGAAGTGTACAGAGTTCTTGTGTGTTCTCGTTTTTTCAAGACTGTAGCGGCAGTTGTATATCCACATATTGGCCAGATTCCGCAGAAAAGCTTCCCATAGGCCACTAATACATTGCATCCGTTGTCAACGTATCTTTGTTCTTTTCTAATGCATGCCTAGTGAATATACCAGAAGAGACATGTGAGCTTCCAACACTGTACGCAATTGATCTTGGTCGGAATGGTTTCAGAAAAATTCCTGAAAGCATTAGGCTGCTTCCTAAACAACACAGACTTAGTTTGGGTCATTGCAAAAACCTCGAATCTCTCCAAGAGCTTCCTCAAAGTCCAGCCTTAGTTTGGGCCAGTTTCTAGAGCAACTTGGAAAAGCTCATCTTTACTTCATTGGTCAGTTTCGATCTCATTCATGTCTGCAATGTAGCAGAGCTGCAGAGGACCATGGTCAGTGGTTAGACACTCTAGGTTTGTTCGCGTTTTACAGGTCACAAACACTTACAAAAGCTTATACTAAAATAGGCTGCCAGAGTTTATTATATAACATGCCATTTGTCGTATCGAAGCCAAACCGGGGTCATAGAAATTTATTTGAGTTACCACAGCAACTTTCAATAGATCCTATGACTGCTATGAGACTCGAGCGATCATTAGCTATAATTGTTTACCATTCCAGCAACAACAGTAGCTTGTGCTCCACAGAAACAAAAAGAGAGAAAATACTCAACAAAGTTCACAATCCAAATCGGACCAAAGCAAAACTAGCAATATTTCATCTAATGTCTTGTCCCGAAATACAACACAGATCGATGACAGCCTCATGCATTAGAATAATCTTATTATATGCAGAGAAAAAAAAGAGGAATAACTCGAAGGAGATTAATTAAATGTCTGCTCAGTCATCAACGCTTACTCATGCTTACAAACGCATTTGCTTCCTACTTCTAGTTGACTCTGCGTCGTTCTGATATAGTAAAGAGAAAGAGAACAATTTATTGGTAAGAGAAAAAGATTACAAACAACATGGATCACGATGTCATGTCGATCACCACCAAGTTCATAAATGGCATAAGAACAAAGCAAACATAGAGACGATTTATATTTATACGAAGTCTCCATCTTCAATGGAAGGCCTTCGGAAACAGCTAAAGTCTTCACATCCTTTCCTCTAGTCCAACTCATCTGCCAGATCAGCATTCACTCTTCCTTCTGTTTTATTTTTTCGATTGTGATGAATCCTATCACGTTCTCTCCAGACTCGTCGTCCTCAGCTTCAAAGCGTTTCCTACTATCATCCAGAGATGGAGAAACATCCAAGAGTTGTATACCGCACTCTTTTATCTGTATCATTTCCTTCTTGTGGTCAAGGCAAAAAAACTCAAACTGCACATCGCTGTAGTTCAACTCAGCTGGACGATCATTGAGTCCATCGGAAGGGAACTCGAACCCGAATATGATGAGATGATTTGTCTTAGAGTATATGTGTGTAGACAGACTAAAATATTTATTATCCTTTCCACCTCTGAAGAGCCAAATTACCCCAAAGTCAAACCAACATAGTCTTGATTCAACCACGATGCAGGCTTTAAAACTCAGGATTTTTCTGGAAGGAGAGGTCCGAGGCAAAGAGACGGTTAGGAAATTTCCATCAACTTGATGAGTGAAATATGCAGGAAGCTCTTCACCAGGTAAGATAGCATACGCACAGTCTGAATGTAGGATGAATTCTCTCGCTTGGTGATTCAGTTTGTAGCAGTTAATAAACTGGAGAGCCATCTGTCGCTGTTGGAAGGAGCCATATAGACTCTCAAGTGCTTCACAATAATTTGCCGTCAGAATGGAGAGTGATGCTGGGAGCTCTGGCAGTGACACAAGACTTCTGCAATTACCAAGGTCAAGATCCTTTGGTTGAATAGAAGTCCATGTGTCTGGAAGTCTCTCAAAACTGTTATAAGACATGTTTACTCTCATGAGAGAAGTGCATATCTCCTCAGGATGGTTCTGCCAGCTTTCTTCTGTTAATGCTTTGCATTCTGAAAAGTCTACCTCCACGAGAAGTTTCAGTTTAGATATATTTGGGGAGATCTTCTTTAACTTGTTGCAACCAGTCATCGATAGGGTAGCAAGGCCAGGCATATTCTCGATCCAACTAGGAACTTCCTCTATCGCAGTTTCATCAAGATAGAGATCTGAAATGCTTCTTGATATTTCTGGGAAACTTCTCAACCGTGAGCATCCATTGAGATTAAGGTAATCGAGAGATTCTAAGTTGATGCCGGTTGGAAGAACCTCCAGATATATACAACGTTCCATGTCCAAGCCCTTCAATTTACGGAGATGCCCAATAGAGGAAGGAAGCTTCGTCAACCTCGAGCAACCGCCAAGATCCAATGTCTCAAGGTTTGTAGCGTAAGTAAGATCTGGGATTTCTCTCAGGTCTAAAGAACCCCGTAGATTCATACACTTGAGACTTTCAAGAGGCTGAACAAAGAAGAATGGTAAAAACATATATCAGAATCTTTCAAAACTTCTACCAATTTCATTCATATCTTTGATCACATCAACAATGGAAAGACTAGCTAGAAGAAAATCTTATGCATCAACTAAACTTATATGTTCGGTGGTAACAAAAACTCAATATATACCTGAATTCCACTCCACAGCTCTTCAAGCTTGCTAGCTACCATTGTGAGTTCAACGAGACATTTTGGAATGAAGTTAGAAGGCATGCATCTCATTGGGAAGCCCTCCCAATGCAGTAATCTGAGTTTGTGAGACAGATAATCAAGGCCATGAGGTAAGCGCACCTTAACTTCTTTATCCCACAAGTTTCTGTAAAATTTCAAGAACCGAAGATTAACCATTTCATTGAACCCTCTCTCACTTATTATAAGCTCCTTAATTTCTGACATGTCCAACGATATCCCTACAACGCTCCCAGTCCCCTGAAAAAATGTATTTGCCTTAGAAAGAGATTACCTTAACGTAGAATACTAGTTGTTGATAACCAGATGACATGCTTGTTTAATACTTACAGTGTTTTCCGCAAGGACAGTACACATATCCAGAGAATCCACCAAAAATCGAGGTTCGCTAGGCTCATCAATGCACTCTCTACGAACAATATCTCCGCCCAACTGTTGTTGCCAATGGTGCATCGTAATATTTCCATGTTCTGATATATGTATAAAAGATTTCTCAGCTAAGCTTTCAAGGCCACGCTTAACATCTGAGCTTGTAAGCAATCGCGTGAGATGTTCCACCGTACCACCATTGAATAAACTTGCACCATCATTAAATAAACATGCGATCTGAAGGAATAAATCTTTATCTTCATCACTTAACCCGTCATACCCGACCCTTAATATGGTCCCTAGTTTTCCATCCAAACGTTTTTTGAGCCGAGGCAGTGTTTTCAACCAAGCCGCTTTGTCCATCCCTCGCAAATAAGAACCAAAAACTGTGAGAGCCAAAGGCAGTTTCCCAGCAAGTTTTACAACCTCAACTGTGAGATCCATGAAATCATCAGGTGGATAACTTTCCGCAAAAGCAGATTGGCAGAATATCTGATGAGCTTGCTTTTTAGATGGTAAATCCACCTTGTATATACCATTAATCCCATGAGCCTTCAGAAGACCTAAATCTTTTGTAGTCACAATAATTCTGCTCCCTGAACCAAACCATTCACTATTATCAGCCAAGGCCTCTAGTACTATTAGATCCTCCACACCATCCAGAATGATAAGAGTTTTCTTATCCCTTAGATTTTCTTTCATCACGCCACCCTTTTGGTTCATTATTTTGGATAAAAGTAGTTCTTGTAAGTACAACTTCGCACTATAATCATCTCTGTGGCCTTTCTTCTTATAACCAGTTAATATATCTAGGAAAGCGGAACATTGGAATGCTAAAGAGATCCGATTATATAAAGCTCTTGCAATTGTACTCTTACCAATCCCCGCGGGACCCCAAATTCCAACCATCTTCACTTCCTCGGATTCCAAGTGCAGCAACATACTCATTTTTGCCATATGAGCTTCCATTCCAACGATATCATGAAAATCAGCCGATGGCATACAGTTCAGTTTGTTTGAAACATCAGTGACGATATTCTCAATCATTTGTGCTTGGTTATCCCTAACAAGGAGAAAGATTATTATTGGGCTTTAATTCCAGAATGAATTCCCAAACATGCATATCAATCCTAGCTAGATTAATATTGTACTGACAATATATAATTTAGCAAAATCTTAATCCAAACGCAAGACTATGTATTTTTTGGTCGCATTAACACTCACAGTTCAGACACTACATTTGTTTCATATCCAAGAGAATGCAACTAAGGATGGCTGAAGAAAACGTACCGGTTCAAATAATGGTATCCGGCAATGCCTGTAATGTCGATTAAAGCTCGCTGCCATTGCTGTTTCTCATCCTCTGATCTTCCCTTAGAAATCTGTTTGAAGTGCCTTCCGAATCCACCCGTCTGTCTCCGAACTTCCGTAGGATCAACATCATAGTAAATTGGTATCACTATCTGACCCAACTCTTGCCTGCATTTTGCAATCTCCACCAACTCGCTCATAAGCCAGGTTGAAGAGGCGTACTTTTTGGAGAACACAACAATCGAGATCCTCGACTCTCTTATCGCTTGTACAACCATATGGTTAATCTGATTGCCTCTGGCGATCACATTGTCGTTAAATGTGATGATTGATTTATGTCTGAATGCCACAAGCAAGTGGCTGAGGAAACCTTTGCGGACATCTTGCCCATGGAAGCTCGGAAAAACATCATGTCTCCAATTGTGAGACGAAGAAGAACCAATAGAGTTCTTTTCAGAGTCTCTTGTTACTTCTATCGAGCTACCAAGCTGCATGGATTGACTATGGAGGATTTCTTTACCCATTTTTTGTAGCAAACAATGTATCACTATTTCCCCATTGGAAGATACACTTATGAGAGACCTACTGGCTAATTCCTTGAGCCCAGAGCTAATGTCCACGTCGATGGCAGAAATAAGTGGTGCCACCAAATCAACATCCTCATCATTGAACAAACATGCCATATAGAGAAATAAAGCTTTGTACGGCTCCTGTAAACCATCATAGCTAATTCTCAATATTTCTTCAACTCCATTACTGGAAAACTCCACTGGATCCAAGGACAAAACTGGTGAAATATGCTCAATACTTGTATTGCAAGTTGGAGCAGTTACTGCGTAGACTCCACATCTTTTCACTGTGCAAGTATCATTTAGACGCTTCTTCTGCTTGTTAACAGGAAAAATTTCAAATACAACTAAATCTGCCAAGATATCGGGGATCTTTCCTTCGTTGGTACTTGAATGCATTTTGACATCACAAAAGACAAACATATGATCCTTTTGGACTTTTAGAACAGCTTTCCCCGGCGCCCAACAATGCAAATTTCTTTCTATCTTATGAGAGTGTCCTTCCTCGTTTTTCCATCTGCAAACACAACTAATACCAAAACCGTTTCCATCATAGCAATCCTCCGAAAATGCAACTTCCACTAGCACAACAAAGCCCACAAGCGTGCTCTTCCAATCAGAATTTAGTCGTGTCATTACAGACGATCCTGGTTGCAGATCAAGTGAGGAATCTTGATTCCCATGTGAGGGCGCACAGAAGCTGAAAACCGGATTTTCTTTGAGTTCCTATTGGGACAATGCAAATAAGTCAGCTATGATACGAGATGGACGTGGGTGGCTATACATATCAGGCATTGATATACTAAAGAAAGGAGAGAGAAAGAATATTACCTGCTGATGTTCTCTTGGCATGTGCTTTAGATTACCTAGCACTTTGACTAAAAAATCCTTGACCACTAGTGGAGATAGATTAAAACAGTTACTGAATGTGTAATACATAGGAAACTGCTGGCAGTCCAAACAAATTGATTTCAGAGAGACACAACCATGGGCATACAAGAGTTCTAGACTTTGAGGAAGTTTTGGCACTTCTCTTACCGCAGTTCCAGCAATATATAACTCTTTCAGGTTTCGTGGGAAACGCTGAATAGTCTCGAGATTTGAGCAGCCAGACAGATCAAGAACTTTGAGAAATTCTAAATTATCCATGTTAGGCAGACTTTCTAAACGGATACAATCTTTCAGATCCAAGCAAATAAGCTTTCCAAGATCTCGACAAGATGAGCTAGATTTCGCCAAACTTTTTACACGCTCAAATTTCACGGCATCTGAAAGACCTTGAAATTCTGCAAGCAGACTCTCAAGCTCTCCAACATTCGGCTTGACAATGGAAAGTGGTAATCCTATAATGCCAGTTCCCTGCAGATGCAATGTCTCAAGATTTGGTGGAACCTCCGGGAAAACTTTGATCTCTGTGCAACCTGAGAGATTTAAATCTCGGAGATACAGCAGTTGACCTGTGGCTGGGAAACTTTGCAGTCCTATACAACCTTGGAGATCAATTACCTCAAGATTTTGAGCTCTAAGAAGATCGTCAATATCAACTAATTGCTGGGAATGACAAAGTCTGATTGTCCTCAACATCTTCAGGTTCTGAGAAGAAGAAACGTCAAAGGAGTCACAAAAATCAAGAAAGTAGTGATAATGAGATACACATACAGAATGAAAGTTTTCTTACCTTGGTTCCACACCAAAGTTTCTGAAGTTGACTGTATGGCATGTTTATTTCAACTAGGTGCATAGGATCAAAATTTTGAGGCAACAATTGCAGAGGATAGTTTTCCCAGTGGAGGAGTCTCAGCTCCTTAGGAAGTGAAGGGAGGAAGCCCTTGGGAAAACTGAATACAGGTTGGACTTCAGAATTGGAACTGTAAATTTTCAGCAATCTAAGGTTCAACATACTCTCAAAGGCAGCAGGCTTGACATCAAAACCTAAGCTTAACGTGTCTAGAAATATGCCTTGAATGTCTTCAGTGCCCTGAAAGAATATTGGAAGTTGATATATCAGGACGTTGGCTTACATTGAAAAGGTAAGTTAAAGATGAAACTAACGAAATTTAACAGACCTGAGCACGTTTGCAAGTTGTTTTGTGTTCATTATCTTCTATTAAATATCTGATGCTCCACGGTTCCCACAGTCTGCGGCGCCTTTCAATATATATTGCTTCTCTGTTACTTATTTCTCGACCAGCATCCTGGATCAGATTATGCATTTGCAAAAGGTTTTCGGAAATAGTCACTAAACACTTGTCCACAAGCACATCAACTCCAACATGTGGAAAGAAATCACAGCCCTCTAGTAGTTGCATTATGTAGTCGACATTTTCTACCCCGAAGAAACAAGCTATGTCCAGAAAAATGTTTTTTTCGCTGTCACTGAGTGTTTCATAGCTGCTCTTGACTACATTAACAATCTCAGACGGAGGACGTCGCTTGAGTTTGAGGAATGCATTCTGCATTTCTGACAGTTCTGTCTTACCTTTCAGCTCTCTGCCATAAATTCTGAGAGCTAACGGGTTTCCGTTAGCATATCCAATCACTTGCATTGACAGCTCGTGGAGATTATGATCTACCATACCCTTTACAGAAGTACACATCATGAAGAGTTGAAGAGCCTCTTTCTCATTTAAACCTTGAACCTCATATATTTGATTGACTCGGCAAAGGCGAAACACTTGTTTATCTCTAGAGGTTATGATAATCAGGCTTTTGGGACCGAACCAGTCAACCCCTCGAAGAAAAGACTCTGCAACCAGAGGGTTGCGCACGTCATCAAGAACAACAAGAACTCTCTTATTGTTTAATTTATTTCTAAGCAATCTGAGTTTCGTAATGGTACCACCCGCACCAGGCTTTTCTTCCAAAAAGTGTTCCTCCAACAAACGATAAAGACCCTTCTCATGAAAGACTTTCTCATAGTCTTCGATAAAACATTGATCATCAAATTCACCAGACATTTGGTTAAAGACTGCTTTAGCAAGTGTAGTTTTGCCTATGCCAGGCATACCCCAAATTCCAAGACAACGGATGCCCAACGGTTGCTTGCAAACCATGTTTTCTATCTCCACCAGCTTTGAATAGATTCCAATCTCTTCCATATAAAAGAGCTTCTCATACACATCTCCGACAATCTCTTTTACAAGCTTCGAGTCACTGCATCCCTCCCTGCGCCATAGTTGCTCAAGTAAAACAAAAGTACTTTATAGGAACAATACACTAGACTACCACAAAATTTTGAAAACACTTGCATGTGCATCTCGATATATTGGGTCTGTTAGAGGGTTTGAAAGATACAGAAACCTCTGAAGTTGCAGAAACAACCACAGAAGCAATTGTAGAAATCTCTCTTGACAGATGTTTTTAATCAAACTCGTCAAGAAAAGAAGAAAAAGGAGAAACCAGATTTTGGGGATGGAAATTTTTTATAAAAAACAAGTCAGAACAATGGTGTTTGGACTGCTCATAATCTACCTGATATCCATCAAACTATTTCCAGTGAGCAAACTTCAGGAGGCGATGAAGTTGGGCGATGTTGTCTCAGGTTAAGAGATTAAAAAAAGTTCCGAAAATGGGAATCCAAAGACCATTCGGTAAATGTGGAGTTTTGTTGTTTCTTAGTGCCTTCAATCATGCTCCTATTCGACTAAAGTGTGGAAGATTCAAAGAAACAATCAAAGTGTTTGAAGAATTAAGGAAGCAGAAGAGAGTCTAAGTGAAGCATAAGGCTTCAAGTCATAAAGAAAACATCATAGCTCGGCTATGAAAGAAAAAGGATCCTATATAAAGCATCACAACAAAACTTGTGTGCTCTTAAAGTTCTCGTGATGATAAAAGAAAGGGAACCACCGTATGATCTTTCACCTTGTCGAACTAGCGTTCCATAAGTGCATTTCTTAGTTATAGCCAGTTAAGAAGTGTGTAAGCTTTTCGTTGTTGTAAAACAGGTAGGGAGGGAAGGGAGAAACATAGGTTGTGTGAGAGAGAGGAGAGATCTGGTCTGTAAAAGCTTGAATAACTTTTGATTTTTTGAATGTCAAGTAAATTTATAGAGTCACGCGAGAATAAACATGAGTTTAAATCTAAATATAAAGCTTATAATATCAGTCGTAATCACATAATCAAAGCATAATTAAGAGAAATTATGCGAATAATTAGAAGAAGGAGAAATCAAAAGTCAAAACAACAAGAGAATACCTGGACTTGTGGAATGGTGATAAGCCGCTCATCTTCTGCAGGGCGCGACACCATTCGGCCTCTAATGTTCTGACGCCGTACAATACTGGAACCACCACCTGGTCGTCGTTCCTCCGGCACTCGAGAACCTTGACGAGCTTGGCAAGGCATGACGAAGTGGGCTCGCAGTTCCCGGGTAAAACTACCACAGAAACCCTAGCTCTCTCGACTATTGCCTGATTTTTTTGGGAAAGCAGATCGTTGCTATCCTCGAACACATCGTTTATTATGCTTATACGGTGGAGAGCTTCAGAGAGGTGGCTGACGAAAGAATACCGTACCTCGTCTACACAGCTGATGTAGACGATTTGCTCAGCCTTTTCAAGACCGTTCATGTTTCGTGCCTCTACAGGTAGAAAGAAACCTTCGACTCTCTGCTGGATTCTTTCCGTCTATGATGATATATTCCTTTTCGTTTCTTTATTTCTCCTACTTTTTTGGTTAAAGTAGGTGATAAAATATACCGGTCTCAATTGAAAAAAAACTCTGTAAATTGCTTGTGATCAGCAGGCTCATGGAGATGTTTTCAGACTTTCTGGGTTTTCGCAGAGTTGGTTTGGGGCTCTCTCCATTGTCAACGGTTCAAAGACAGACCCCCTTCCAAACAAAAGTTTAAACTTTATTTTATTAGAATTCTCCTTTTTAATTTTAATTACCGTTTTGGAGTTATTTTTGTTTATTTTCTCAATTATCAATAAAAAACAAATAAACTTCCAATTTTAACTATGGGTATGAGTAGTTCTGGAAAGTGGATTAAACCCGCTCGGCTTGATCCACTCCACAGAGGATTCACAAATTTTCTGATCTGTAAAAGTCGTACCCGCAAAACCAGCAAAAGAAAATTGACATACCATCATCTGTCCCGCTTAAATTTACGGATTATCCGTAAGACCCGCAAAACCCAC
This sequence comes from Sisymbrium altissimum, assembly GCA_900406495.1. Taxonomy (NCBI): domain Eukaryota; kingdom Viridiplantae; phylum Streptophyta; class Magnoliopsida; order Brassicales; family Brassicaceae; genus Sisymbrium; species Sisymbrium altissimum. The sequence continues at coordinate 12,483 of OVBI01000664.1, forward strand.
AAATTTGCCGGTGCAAGTTGATATATTTTTTTCGAAAATAAAATAAAACTCATATATACTATATATCATTTTTATTTAAAAAAAAATAAAAAATAACTATAATTAATGTCATTTTTGAAAAAAAAATTAATATTGCATATATCCGTAGACCCGCGGAATCGACCCACATCTGCCCTTCAATTAAAAATGTCAATCCGCACCTGCTCCGTACTAATTTGGATTTGAAAATTTTTGATCTGCACCTACTCTGCGACGGGTTTAGCAGGCCGAGATCGGCTGGTTTTAATTCAAATCCAGCATGAAGTATGGATGTTAGAGAAATTTAAAGTGATTAGTATTAAATGACAAATTTATTATTATTCAAATATAAATTTGTAAAATATTTTAAAATTTAGTTTTATTAAAATTATAATTTTAAAATCTATTTTAAAATCTACTATAATTAGTAATATTTTTAATAGTAAAGTTGAGATGATTTTAAGATGATTAAATATAATTTTTAATTAAAAATATAAAAAACTAAATTACATGATTTTAAATTTGGAGTATTTTTAAAAAAATCACTATAAGTTTTCTAATTCATCCAAAATCATCAGAAAAATTTCTAAAAAATGAATCAGTTCAACTTCTTTGAAGTATTATATTCAATACACTCCTGCAATTAATTTACTAATTAGAAAGAAACTTAATTGTAATATATTATTAATAAAGAGTAAAATCAAAGAGTTTAGAACTTGGAATTGATATGTTTGATAAATTCTTAAATGACACTTAAAATGAAACAAATAAAGTATTAAACAAGGATTAAATCAATATATATTTTTAACTCTTTGCTTTCATTTTCTATATTTTCTGAACTTTATTATATTTTAAATATTTATTTAACATTTTGAAATTTAAAAAATGGGTAATATAGTTCAATGTTGTCAAAAATTTAAAAAGTTATAAAGGGACAATATGATTTTGAATCTCACCTATTTAACTAATTCTCCCAAAAGATTTTAATGTTAAATGAAAAAAATTAATCAAATCTTCATTTGGAATTTAATTAATTAATTGATGAAAAATATTTATGAGTAATATTTTTCTATGTATCTTACATCATATGATTATATCTTCATTTAAGTATTTGTCTAACTCGAGAACAAAAAGTCTTCGATTAGTTGGTTATAAAAAACAGGTCTTTGATTAATTGCTATACTAATAAATAATAACGATAAACTTCTTCATGTGTCACATGTTTATTTACGTATCGTCTAAATGTTGTTTAGTTTGTAATTGGTCTTTGTTTAATCATAGATATAAAAAATTTGTTTTCAATTAGTTGTCCAAATGAAAATTAACCATAACAACAAAAATTTGCCGATCATCCATAGCTGACACAGGGTCATTTAATTATAGTTTAATATTTGGTTTCATGCAACTTGCAAACGGCCATTGGCTCTTGGCCGACCGAACAACTATAATTTCTTCACCAACTATAAATGCCAACATTAAGATAATAATGTTAATGATTATTAAAACTCTTCCTTATACAACCAGTAATAATTAATATTATCAATACTTCGACGACCTTAAAGTTTTGATTGATAAGTTTGAAGTCGAACCATTTTTATATTACAAAGAAAAAATGGTTAGGTGAAATGAAACGATCTGGAAGAGCATTTAACAAAGGAAACAATTGAAGAGAAACCGGAAGAGATGACAAAACGAAAAAAGAAAATGAAAAGCGGAAAATAAAGCGCTTTGGTAAACTGCATTTAACTTTTTTCTTACATTCAAATGTTATTATACAGTATGATAATCTAAATATCAAACATGTTCCAAAAGAATTTTTGTCAATCGCTACAACTAAGGAAAAATTTAATCTACTCAGCCCTATCTCTAAGACTCTGACACCCCGTCCCCGCCATTTTTACTAGCTCTATGAAGATCACCAGAAATAAATAAACTCACCAATTTATGTAATCCAGGGGATCAGGGGTCTGGTCGACAGTTGCGGGTTAAACTTGCAGCTGTGTCTTTTTCGCCATGGGGGAAGCCTCCCCTTCCACGGTTGAAGGATGGCCACCGCAAGATCAAGTGTTCATCAACTTTCGTGGGGCGGATGTACGCAATGGATTCGTAAGCCATCTCGTTACGGCCTTGGAAAAAGATAATATCAACGTCTTCATCGATGACTATGAAAAGAGAGGCAAGAAACTAGAAGAACTATTGAAGAGGATAGAGAAGTCTAAAATCGCTCTGGCTATTTTCTCCGGCAAGTACACGGACTCAATTTGGTGCTTAAGAGAGCTGGCGAAGATCAAGGAGTGCGTGGAGAAAGGCCAACTGGTGGCTATTCCCATCTTCTACAAACTGGAGGCAGCCACCGTGAAAGGCGTGAGGGGAGAATTCGGTGATGCATTCAGGGATCTGGCAAAAGGTAATGAGAGTAAGAAGGAATGGAAGGAAGCTTTGAAGGCTATTCCTGAGATAATGGGTATCACTGTGCATGATAAAAGGTAACTGAATTCTAGAGGTTGACAGTTGTAGATAGATTAAGAAACTTTCATGGGGGCCATGATCTCATTACTTAGTTTCTTCACTCGTATTGCAGCAACGAGAGCGATATAGTCAAAGATGTTGTGAAGAAGGTGAAGGATGCCTTGTTCAACAATCCATTGGAGAGAAGCGAAAATACCTCTGTGGATCTTTCAAATAATAGCAACGCTGGAGCTACCGGAACTTCCTCACGAGGCGAAAGGGATAAGATTTTTGGAAACGAACAGCGCCTCAAGGAGTTGATAGAGAAGTTGGATCTCAATGACAAGGGAACCCGCTTCATTGGAGTCGTTGGTATGCCCGGAATTGGTAAAACCACACTGCTGAATGAGCTCATCCAGAAGCTATACCACAGGTTTACTAAGAAAGTGCTCATCGATAAAATCCGTGAAAAGTCGAAGGGCTCCGAGTTAGATGAGTTTCCCATACTGCTCTTAGATGAGTTGGAGCTGAAACATCCTGAAACTGAAGCTATTGAAGAACCATACGACGATCTTAAGCGTCGACTAGAGAAACACAAAGTTCTTATCGTTCTTGATGATGTTAGTACAAGAGAACAAATAAATGCTTTTCTTGGGGAATTTAATCCTTCGGAGAAACCTGAGTGGATTAAAGAAGGAAGCAGGGTTATCATCTCAACAAATGACGTATCCTTAACAGAGGGTCTAGTTCATGATACTTACGTGGTCCCGCAGTTGAACCACAGAGATGGCTTACAACTCTTTTGTTATCATGCTTTTGATGATGGTGAAGCCAATTATCCAAAGGGAGATTTCCTGAAGCTGTCCGAGAAGTTTGTGCATTATGCCAGAGGCCATCCATTAGCTCTAAAAATATTAGGTACGGAGCTTCATCAGAAAAGTTTGAAGCATTGGGAAGAGAAACTGAATATACTCGCTCAAAATCCCAGCACTTATATTGGAGAGGTCTTGCAAGTAAGCTATAACCAATTGAGTCCACAGCAGAAAGATGCATTTCTCGACATAGCCTGTTTCAGATCGGAGGATGTGGATTATGTAGAAAGTTTACTGGCTTCAACTGACCCCATGTCTGCTGACACAGCGACTGCAGTAAAAGTTCTCAAGAATAAGTTCCTGATTAATACTTGTGACGGCCGAGTGGAGATGCATGATCTACTGTATACATTTTCGAGGGAACTTGATCCTAAAGCATCCACTGGTAGCAGACAACGCAGGCTGTGGCACCATCAAGACATAATTAAGGGAGGCGTCATAAAAATCCCCCATAGAACACTGGTGAGATGCTTTAGGACCCAAGTTATGATATAAGCTACTATAGACAAAACAAACTAACATATGCTTTATATGTTGACTTTGATTTGTCAAGGCTTACAATTTCTTACTCGCTAAACCTCGTGTCTGTTATTGTTGTTATTGGTTATTAGAAAGCTGCCAATGTAAGAGGTATTTTCCTTGACTTGTCTGAAGTGGAGAGCGAAACAAGCTTAGAGAGTGACCACTTCAGCAAGATGCATAACCTCCGGTATCTCAAGTTCTACAACTCTCATTGTCCTCAGGAATGCAAAACCAGCAATAAGATAAACATCCCTGATGATTGTCTTACCCTACCATTGAAAGAGGTTCGATGCCTCCACTGGCTGAAATTCCCATTAGACGAACTTCCGGATGATTTCGTCCCAAAGAATCTTGTCGACCTTAAGCTGCCTTACAGCGAAATTAAACGAATTTGGAAGGATGTTAAGGTGTGTCTCTGAATATATCGTTTATTTCCTTTTTACATGGTTAATTAACTTCGGTATTTTTGTTTTTTGATATGCTGTTATTTTGTTTTCACAGGATACACCAGCCTTAAAGTGGGTTGATCTTTGCCACTCAAGTAATTTGAGCACCTTGTCAGCGTTATCAGAGGCTCGGAATCTTCAAAGACTGAACCTTGAAGGCTGCATAAGTCTTAAATCTCTTGGAAATGTGAATCTGATGTCTCTGAAGACTCTCATTCTCAGCAACTGCTCAAACTTCAATGAATTTCCATTGGTTTCGGAAAATCTAGAATTTTTATACTTGGACGGAACAGCAATACGTCATCTTCCTGATAAGATAGTGGTTCTCCAGAGACTTCTCTTATTGAATATGAAGGACTGCAAAAAGCTGAAGAATATCCCGACCTGTGTTAGTGAGCTGCAAGCTCTACAAAAACTGGTACTCTCTGGTTGTTTAAAGCTCAAGGAATTTCCAGAAATCAACCAGAGCTCTTTAAACATTTTACTTCTGGATGGGACGTCCATCAAAACGATGCCCCAGTTACCCTCATCACTGCAGTATTTATCATTAAGCAGAAATGATCAGATTGGCTGCCTCCCACCTGGCATCAATCAACTTGCTCAATTAACATGGCTGGATTTGAAGTATTGTACGGGTCTTACATCTGTTCCCGAGTTGCCACCAAATCTTCAGTACTTAGATGCACACGGCTGTAGCTCACTAAAGTCAGTTGGGAAACAGCTGGCCTGTATCATGCCAACCGTGCAGAACCATTGCACTTATAATTTCAGCAACTGTAACAACCTAGAGCAAGCTGCTAAGGAGGAACTCACATTGTATGCTCAAAGGAAATGCCAGTTGCTGTCAGATGCTCGTAAAGACCACAATGGGGTCTCTCTCTGTATATCTAACTCTATCTCATTGTACCTCTTTATATATCTCTCTGATTCTTATATTCCAAGTGAAATCCACAACTTATGGTTTTCCTTATTTATTACTTTTTCAGGGTCTTGTTTCAGAGGCTTTGTTCAGCATTTGTTTCCCAGGATGTGAGGTGCCTTCGTGGTTTTGTCATGACGCAGTTGGATCTCGGTTGGAACGCAAACTCCTTCCACATTGGCATGACAAGAGGCTTTCTGGAATAGCTCTATGCGCTGTAGTCTCATTTTCTGAAATGAAGCTTTTTGGAGTAGATCCTGGCCAAGATCAAATCAGCTGCTTCTCGGTGACATGCAACTTTAAAATAACAGTTGAAGACAAGTCTTGGATCCCCTTTACTTGCCCAGTAGGAAGCTGGACTAGAGAAGGAGACAAGAAAGACAATATCGAGCCATATCATGTTTTTATTGCCTACATTAGTTGCCCACATACCATAAGGTGTCTCGAAGACGAGAACTCTGATAAATGCAATTGTACTGAAGCCTCTCTTGAGTTTACTGTAACAGGTGGTACAACTGAGATTGGAAAACTCAATGTCTTGAGGTGCGGTTTGAGTTTGGTGTATGCAAAAGATAAAAGCAAAAACATTTCTCAAACAACAAGTGATGATGGATGACCAAAGTAGCAAAAACCAAGAACCCGGTGTCACTCAAACTTGTTGTACAAGTGTACCCCAACGAGGGATGAATATTTTTCAGGTGAACCACATTTCACACAAATCTCCAATGGGTTTCTGTTGCTCTTTTTGGTTCATGTTTGCTTCATATTCTTGTTTGCTTCTTTCTGTATGACTCTTGTATTTAAGCTCTCTGTAAGGTTCTTTTTACGATTGAATTAAGAAAATATTTTTCATAGTCTAAATGATGATTGAAATCAGTGAAGTGTTACATGGATCTAACACTGGGCACAAAAAAAACAACCCCCCCTTCCACCACTATTAGGCCACGAACAATTTGGTGACATTACTTATTTCAATCATCATTTACTTGAGCTCAAGCTTCCACACGCTATACCTTATTCAACGCTAAGAATCAGGATCATCATCATACCCATTTGCTCTTTACTCTTTCTGTACCTCTCTGTCCTGCTATAGTGGGACCAAACTGGAAACTTCTCGTGCAAAAAAAGGGAACAGTTGCGGAGAAGTAACATTAAGAGACAGCTATGGTACTTCAGGCGTCAAAGTTGGACTTGAAATTTGGAGCCTCGTATCAAAACGAAGGGGCTGAGTCACTTGCCAAAAACGCCATGCTTCCCTCTCTCTCTCTCTCTCTATCTCTCTTATTTGTCATAGTTGTCTTGTTTCCAATTAGATTTTGTATTGTATCCAACAATTTTTTTACATCCTCTTAATCTTTCTTCTAATTTCGAAAAAAACAAAATACTTCTTCGAATTATCTTCAGCATGTCTATTAAGCCAAGAAACAATGAAGATATTTAGTTCAAAATAACAGTAGAAGTTATTTTGCGTTGCGGGATTTCAGATCAAGAGATTGTTGATAAGCATATATATATAATCGAAAGATTCTAATTTAGTAAGATATACAGGTTGAGAACGAGAGTAACCTTAAGTCTCTTGTTCAAAATACACACATACATTTCCACATTCAAAAGAAAGCCAAATTAGTAAAGAGTGCTTTGATCGATCTGCTGTGCCTCTCGCGATCAAACTTCATTGGCAGGTTTATGAGATGGAGAAAAGGTGAAATCTTGCGTCTCCACTCCATCGTTTCCACCAAAACTTATTTCACCAGAAAAGGAAATCACATAATCAATATCTTTAAATTCCAACAATATGTTTGAGATATTAAGATACAGGCCACAAAAAAATCAAGAGAAGACCATTTGTTCTGTTGTTACGGTGCGGCGTGTGAGGTGAGCTTGCCGTGTCTTTCAACGGATGGAAGGTTTTGCAGAAGTTTGTACATCTTTGCGAAAGTAGCTGCTCTTACAGTTTTAGAATCAACGACCGGTCTTTGTACCGACGGAAGGTTCTGCTGGAGTTTGTCCATATCCGTAAGAGTTGTTGCTCTGACAGTATTCGAATCAGAGACAAAAGACTGACACAGCTCACTCGAGATAGTACCACGAGAAGGGATGCCTCCAACTTCAACATTACCACGAGATGGGATGCCTCCAACTTGAACATTACCACCAGATAAGATGTTTGCATCTTCACCCTTATACATTACTTTGCAGATAACATACGTCCTCTGAACAAATTTTCCAATATACATACACAAATGAGGTTCATTGCCAACAAAACTCTCAGAAAAATCTATCACAAAGACTTGTAACTTTTGTTACCTGTTCAGGAGGCAAGCAAGTTATCTCATACTGATGCATAACCCAAGAGTTCCGAACTCCACTCGAAACTTTACCTTCATAGTACACAAGCACCCTCTTAATCCCGATCTCGCCGCCATTTCCCCACTTATCCTTGATTGAGATACCAACACCAGTAACTTTCCAATACCCAGAAGGTGTAGCCCTCTTCCTGGTCTTCGGACAGAAGAAGTACCATACGGGATCATTCGTCTTGATCTTCGATAACGCTAAAAAAAAAAAAAAAAAAAATTAAAAAAGATGAAGATAGATTTCATAAGGTGAATTGAAGTTGGAGAAACTTACAAGGAAGATCCATTGGTTCGTAATTGCAGATGTTGATCTCGCTAATCGCATCGCGGATGAGCTCTTTATTACCCAGAATTTTGTTCTTCAGAAAAAAGTTTATCAATTCTTCATCCGTAGGTCTAAATCTAAACCCCGCCAGCGTAGTCGCCATTTCTACGCAATAACGGATCGAAAAAAAAAAACAAAATCCCCCCGATTCGCGACTAAATTAATTTCTAGGGTTTGAGTGGATTTTTTTTTTTTTTTCAACTATTTTTATATATAGAAGCGGGCGTGGTACCATCAACGATATTCAATTTTCTCTGCTTTTTATGATTCTAAATTTTCGATTTTTTTATGAAGTGAATTCTCTGAACATCTCTTTCAGATTCTGTAGATTGATTTTTTTTCAATTGATCCATCTACGTGATGCATGAAGATAATGGAACAAGTGTAGAAAGCCAAACTCAAGACCGTTTCCAATTTCTTAGGAGTTACACAAGAGGAGGTAGGAAAAAAAAAAAACAGAACGGAGATCTTGGCTGTAAGCTATACGCACAGGGTGAAAAGTAAATGATTCCTGTTTTCTTATCCATTCTGGTTGGTTTAATCGCTCTTAATAGAACAACAGAGTGATCTCACTGAAAGAGCACAAAGTTTAGAACAGTTTAGAAAGAGTAATATTAAGACATGGTACTTCATGAGCCATCAACGTTTTGTCTTGAAATTGAAACCTCTGTCCCATGTTTGATTCTGTGTTTGACTTGAGAAGAAATTAGCCATCTGCAGAGTACAATAAAAAGTGCTTAGCTGGAGTGATTTTATTCTATTAACTACTTTCTGGGGTTGACCTTGGAAAGTAAATGAACAGAGACGGTAAATGTTGCACTCATCAATTCTTACACGAGTTCTCTTGTTGCTTCTAGAGCTCTCTACATCACTCTCTTCATCAGAGTCGTAGCCATACTCAGGTTTAGAGATTTTACCACTCTCATCCGCAGATGGGGAGACCTCCAAGAGTTGTATACCACATGCTATTATCTTTATCATTTCCTTCCTATGGTCAAGGCAAGCAAACTCAAACTGCACATCGCCATAGTTCAGCTCAGCTGGCGAATCATTGACTTCATCCGGAGAAAAGTCACAGTGGAATACGACAAGATGATTTCTTGTAGAGGGAGTGTTGGTCAAACAACTAAAATACACCTTATCGCTTCCCCCTTTGAACGGCCAAACTACCCCAAAGTGAAACGAACCAGATCTAGATTCAATCATGATGCAAGCCTTAAAACTTGAGAATATTTTCGAAAGGGAGTTCCGAGGTAAAGAAATGGTTAGGACACTACCCACAGCTCGATGAGTGAAATGTGCAGGAATTTCTTCACCGGGTAAGATAGCATACGCGCAATCTGACTGTAGGATGAGTTCTCTCGCATGATGATTCAGTTTAAAGCAGTTAATAAATTGGAACGCCGCCTGAGGATAGCGAAAGGAGCTATTTAAACTCTCAAGTGATTCACAATTATTTGCCGTTAGCATGAAGAGAGATGCAGGGAGCTCTGGCAGCGACACGAGATTTCTGCAATTATCGAGGTCAAGATCGGTTGGTTGAATGGAAGTCCACGTGTCTGGCAGTCTCTCGAAACTGTTACAGGACATGTCTACACTCATGAGAGAAGTAGAGATCTCATCACGATGGTTCTGCCAGCTATCTTCAGTCAGTGATTCGCAGTTTGAAAAGTCTACCTCCACAAGAAGTTTCAGTTTAGATATGTTTGCGGAGATCTTTCTCAACTTGTTGCAACCATTCATCGATAAGTATGATAGCCCAGATATGTTCTCGATCCAAGTAGGAACTTCCTCTATCGCAGTTCCATCAAGATAGAGATCTGAAATACTTCTTGAAATTTCTGGAAAACTTCTCAAACGTGAACATCCATTGAGATTAAGGTAGTAGAGAGATTCCAAGTTGACCGTGGTTGGAAGAACCTCGAGATGTGTACACTGTTCCATGTCCAAGTCCTTCAATTTATGGAGATTCCCAATAGAGGTAGGAAGTATCGTCAAACTTGAGCAACCGCCAAAATCCAACTTCTCAAGACTGGTGGCGTATGAAAGATCTGGGATTTCTCTCAGGCCTAAAGAACCCCGTAGACTCATGCACTTGAGACTTCTAAGAGGCTGAACAAATAAGAATGGAAAGACAGACATCAGAAAAATGGCAACATTAATATTAATTACCAAACACCTGGTAATTTCACTTTTGTCTTACGTTTACTAGATTTCAACATATGTATCCCACCAGTCACTTATATCACCCCTTTATTGGCATCAACAATGAAAAGACGAACTAGAAGAAAATATAAATGCATAACACTTTCAGTTTCAGCGGTAACATTTAAACTCAACACGTACCTGAGCTACACACCACATCTTCTCAAGCTTGCTAGCCTCCATTACAAGTTCAACGAGATTTTCTGGAAAGAAGTTAGAAGGCATACATCTCATTGGGAATGCCTCCCAGTGCAATAATCTGAGTTGAGGACACAGATAATCAAGGCCATGAGGTAAGTGCACATTGACTTCTTTCTTGACTTCTTTATTCCCCAAGTCTGTGTAGATTTTCAAGAACCGGAGATTTGTCATCCCACTGAACCCTCTCTCACTTATAGAAAGCTCACCATCAACTTCTGATATGTCTAATGATATCCCTAAAATACTTTCAGTGCCCTGAAAAAAAATATCCAGATAATGTTGATTATATTATCAAAGACCAATTCACTAAGTAACCAAAACGAAATGCTAATCTAGTAACTTACATTGTTATTCTGAAATACATCAAGAATATCCCCAGAATCCACCAAGAATTGACGCCTTCCAGGATAATAAATGGACTCATTACGGACGATTTCTCTACCTAAGTTTTGTTGCAAATGGTGCATCGTGATGTTTCCATTTTCTGTTACGTGTATTAAAGATTTCTCAGCTAGGCTTTTAAGCCTGGACACAACACTCACGTGGCTGTCTGCAAGTAATCCTGTCACATATTCGACTGTATCACAATTAAATAAACACGCGATGTGAAGATATAGGATTTTATCCTCATGATTACTTAACCTGTCATATACGACTTTTAATATCATCTCTATTTTTCCATCCAGACTATTCGTGATCCGAGGCAATATATCCACCCATTCCGTTTTGTCTCTCCCTCTCAGAGATGAGCCCAAAACGTTGAGACCCAAAGGTAGATTACCGACAGTTTCTGCAACTTCAACTGCGAGTTCCGTAAAACCATTGGGCGGATAGTTTTGCCTGAAAGCAGATTGGCAGAATATCTGAAGAGCTTGTTTTTGAGATGGTAAATCCACATTGTAAATATCGTCAATCCCATGAGAGTTTAAAAGCCCTATATCTTGTGTAATAACAATAATTCTGCTCCCTGAACCAAACCATTCAGTTTGTCCTACCACGGTATCTAGTAGTCGTAGCTGATCATCCGCATCATCCAGAATGATAAGAACCCTCTGGTCCTTTAGCATTTCTCTCATTATACCTAGATGACCTACCTTTATGTGCTTCTGGCCTAAAATTTCAGATAGAAATTGTGTTTGCAAATGCAGCTTTGCGCCATAGTCATCCGGATAGTGTCTGCAATAACCATCTAGTCTCCTAAATACGAAAGACACATCTACAAATATGCTATGCCGGAATCGACGAGCAAGTCGGCTGTATAGAGCTCTTGCGATGGCAGTCTTACCAATTCCTGAAGGACCACAAATGCCAACCATCCTCACTTCCTCAGATTCCAAGGACAAAAATGTATTCATTTTTGAGATGTGATCTTCAATGCTGACAAAGTTACCAAAATCCTCTGATGCTGTAATCTTCAGTTTGCTTGAAACATCATTGGCAATTGTCTCAATCATGTTTGCTTCGTTATCCCTAACAATGAGAAAGATCGTTACACGTACTTGAAAAGACCATTATAATTTTCATATATCAGGCAGACATTTTATTGCTTATTTGTCAGACACCACACATGCATATCTCTTTTTGAGATTTATATTGTATTGGCAATCCTTAGTTACAACATAGCTCTAATCCATCTAAGCGTGCAAAATATTTTTATATGAGTTATTTCATTAGCATTCACAACTCATGCAAACTATTTGAAAAATTCAAGATAAACCAACCTAATAGTTAATGACTGACGTTAACGTACCAGTTCTTAAAACTGAATCCGTGTAAATTTGCTACGTTGGTCAAAGCTTGGCACCATCGTCGTTTCTCACCCTCTGTTTTTATCTTGCAAGCTTGTCCGAATTGCCTTCCGAATTCTCCTGTCTGTTCCCTAACATCCATAGGATCCACATAGTAGAAAATCGGTATCACTATTTGACACAACTCTTCCCTGCTCTTTGCAATCCCCACCAACTCCTTCAGGAGCCAACTTGAAGAGGCATAGTCTTTTGAGAACACGACGATCGAGATACTCGACTCTCTTATTGCTTGTAAAACCTCAGGACTAATTGCCTGGCGTCTAAATATCTCATTGTCTATGAACATAGTGATTTCTCTGCAGATGAATGCTTTAAGAAGGTGGCTGAGGAAGCTTTTGCGGACATCTTGACTGCTGAAGCTCAAGAAAACATCATACTTGCAATTGCGTGACAGAGAAGAAGCCAGATAGATCTTTTCAAAGTGTCGGGTCCAATCTGTCGAGCTACCAATGCATAGTCTTTGCAGGATTTCTTTACCCATTAGTTGTAGCGAAGGATGCAGTACGATTTCCCCATCGGAAGATACACGTATAAGCAACCTGTTGGCTAGGACCTTGATCCCAGAGCTAACGTTCAATTCAATGCACGCAGCAATAGGTGGTTCCACCAAATCAAGATCATGATCATTGAATAAACACACTATGTAAGAAAACAAAGCTTTATAGATCTCCTGCAAACCATCATAGCGAGCTCTTAAGTTATGTTCAATCCGAGAAAAATCCGTTGAAATATTGTCAGGACTTTTACTGCCAGTTGGATCGTAGCTTATTTTCGATGCTTCTTCAACTTCATCAACCGAAGAAAACGCCTTTGGAATCGAGGAAAAAACTTCAGATTTATTTTCAAGACTTGCAGTGTCAGTTAGATCATAGTTAACTCTCCATGATTCTTCAATTTCATCACCAGAAAACTCCACTGGATCTGAAGACATTACTGGTGAAAAGCTTTCAGGACTTGTTTTGCCAGTTGCAGCAGTTATTACATAGACTCCACATCTTCTCACTGTACAACTATCATCTATACGCTTTGTCTGCTTGTTGACAGGATAGAACTCAAATACAACTAAATCAGCCAGGATATAGGGGTCATTTCCTTCATCTGTTCTTGGACGCATTTTCACATCACAGAAGACAAATATATGATCCTTTTGAAGTTTTGGAACAGCTTCCCCTGGAGCCCAACAGTGCAGATTTCTTTCTATCTTATGAGAGCGGCCTTCCTTGTTTTTCCATCTGCAAATACAACTAATGCCAAAACCAGTAGCAGCAGAGTAATCCTTCGAAAATGCAACCTCCACTAGCATTGCAAAGCCTACAAGCGTGCTCCTCCAAGAAGGAGTTAGCCATGTCATTAAAGATGATCCTGGTTGTAGATCAAGTGGGGAATCGTGATTTGCATGTGAGGGCGCACAGAAGCTGAAAGCTAGATCTTTGTCGAGTTCCTGTTCAGTTAAGAAAGTAAGTCAGATATGATGTGAGAAGGATGTGGTTGGGTATAAAATTATAGGAGGAGGGAAGAATTGATGGAGAGAATGAAATAGGATGGATAGGAAAGTGAGAGGGGAAAGGGTAGACAAGATAGAGTATTACCTGTGGATGCACCATTGGTATGTTTTTTATATTAGTCAGCGCTTTCCCTAAAAAAAGGTTGATCACTTGTGGAGGTAGATTAACACAATTACAAAACGTGTAGTGCATTGGAAGCTGCTTGGAGTCCAAACGAATTGATTTCAGAGAGACACAACCATGTGCATTCAAGAGTTCCAGACTTTGAGGAAGTTGTGGCACTTCTCTTACCGCAGTGCCAGTAAGATATAACTCTTTCAAGTTCCGAGGGAAACCCTGAATAGTCTCGAGCGCTGAGCAACCAGAGAGATCAAGAACTCGTAGAAGTTCCAAATTAAACATGTTTGGCAGGCTCTGCAAACGAGAACAATCTTTCAGCTCCAAACAACTAAGCTTGACACCTGTACTAGATGAGCTAGATTTCTCCAGACTGGCTAAACGCTCAATTTTTAAAGCATCTGAGAGACCCGAGATTTCTGCTAGAAGGCTGACAAGCTCTCCACCATTCGGCTTGACAATGGAAAGTGGTAACTTTCTTATGCTTGTACCTTGGAGATGCAATGACTCAATATTTGGTGGAACCTCAGGGAAGTTTTTAATCTCTCTACAGCCTGAGAGATTTACAACTCGGAGATGCAGCAATTGACCTGTGGGTGGGAAAGTATGCAGTTTTGTACAACCTCGGAGATCAATTGTCTCAAGACTTGGAGCTTTAAGAATATCATCAATATCAACCAGCTGCCAGGAATGACAAAGCTTGATCGTTTTTAGCATCTCCAGGTTCTGAGAAAAAAAAATCCCAACGAAATTTGGAAAAAAAAAAACCAAAGAAAAGAAACAAACCAGTATTGACAAGGGTGAAAAGGCATATCAGAGTTTCCTTACCTTGGTTCCACCCCAAAGTTTCTTAAGTTCGCTGTACGGCATGTTAATCTCAACAAGGTGCCTAGGATCAAAATTCTGAGGAACAAATTGCAGAGGATAGTTCTCCCAATGGAGGAGTCTTAGCTCATTAGGAAGAGAGTGGAGGATGCCTTTAGGAAATTTGATTAGAGGATGGATTTCAGGATTTGAACAGTAAACCTTCAGCAATCTAAGGTTAAACATCTTCTCAAAGGCAGCAGGTTTGACATCAAAAATTAAGTTTGATGTGTCCAGAAATATGCCTTCGATCTCTTCAGTGCCACCCTAAAAGAATATTGGACGCTAATATGTTAAGACATTGGCTCGTAAAGTACGTTAAATATTAAACTATCAAATATAACAGACCTGATTATCTTCTAATAAATCTTTGATTCTCTGAGGTTCCCACAGTCTGGTGCGTTTCTCGATCTGTATAGTTGATCCTTTTATTGTTATATGTCGGCCAACATCCTGAGTGAAATCGTGCATTTGGACACGGTTTTCTGAAATAGTCAGTAAACACTTCTCTATAAGAACATCAACTCCAACATGAGGAAAGAAACCACAACCCTCAAGCAGTTGCATCACATAGTCGACATTTTCTCCCTGGAAGAAACAAGCCATGTCTAGAAAAATGTTCTTTTCACTGTCATTGAGTATGTCATAGCTTCTCTTGATTGCATCAACAAGCTTATCTGGAGGACGTTCCTTGAGTTCCAGGAATGCAGTCTTCATCTCTGTCGGTGTTTTCTTGCCCTTTAGCTCTCCCCCATAAATGCTGAGAGCTAACGGGTTTCCATTAGCATATTTGATCACTTCCATTACCAGCTCGTGGAGACTCTGCTCTTCCATATCATTTATAGATGCACACATCCTGAAGAGTTGAAGAGCCTCTTTCTCATTCAAACCCTGAACCTCATATATTTCATTGATTCGGCAAAGACGGAACACCTGTTTATCCCTGGAGGTTATGATGATAAAGCTTTCGGGACGGAACCATTCAAACTCTTCGAGAAAAGACTCTGCAACCAGAGGATTACGCACGTCATCAAGAACAACAAGCACTCTCTTATTTTTTAATTTGTCTCTAAGCAATCTCAGTTTCGTAATGGAACCACTATTTCCGGACTGGTCTTTCAATAACTGTTCCACCAAAATATGATAAACTCTCTTCTCATGAAAAGCTTTATCATAATCTTCGATAAAGCAACAAGCATCAAAACCTCCAGACACTTGATCAAAGAACGCTCTAGCAAGTGTTGTCTTGCCAATGCCAGCCATACCCCAAATGCCAACGCCCCGGATGCCCAATGGTTGCTTGTTAACCACGTTTTCGATCTCCAGCAATTTCGAGTGGATTCCAATTCGTCCCATGTAGAAAAGCTTCTCCTTCACATTTCTGACAATCTCGTCTACAAGTTTGGAATCACTGGATTCATTCCTGCGCCATAATTGATCAAACAATTAAGAAAATGTACTCCATGGGAATATGAGGAAACAGAATTGATTATCATCTTAGACAGTAGAATCTGGTTTATTTTCTTTGACATTGGTTTGACAAGTTAAGCAGCAAACAATCAAATTATCTGGATGCATTAAGGTTTCAGATTTATAATTTAGATCAATGACAAAAAAAAAAGAAGATAGCAAAATAAGGTAATTAATACCTGGACAGATAGACTGGTGATAATTCCCTTAAATCGAGCGCGCTTAGCCATTCGCCATGTAAGTTACCGTCGCCGTACAAGACTGGAACCACCACCTGTCCGTTGTTCTTCTGGCACTTGAGAACCTTATCGAGCTTTTCAAGGCATACCTTACGGTGTCCCGGTAAAACTACCACAGAAACCCTAGCTCTCTCCACCTTTTCATGCGCCTCCTCAGAGAGCAGGTCATCTGTGTCGACGAATACAGATATGCCATTTCGCCGGAGAGCGTCGGAGAGGTGGCTGACAAAAGAGTACCATACCTCCTTTACACAGCTGATGTAGACGATTTGATCGACCTTTTTACAATCGGTCATGATTTCATACCTCAGAAACCTTTTGATTATTTAGGTTTAACTATGATTTTGGTCTCCCATAGCTTTTACGGTGTTCAAGTTTCTGGGTTCGGGCGGAGTCTTTTGCCACTCCATTGTCAATCATTCTGAAGGTCCGACAATTGTCCTCATTTTTATTTTTTTTTTTATTTTTTATTTTTTCTTCTTTTGTTTTTTCTACTTTGTTATGATGAGATTCTCACGGTGTTCGAGGTATGTATAGTTGTTTGTAGACTATGAATGGCCGACAAAAAAAAAAGAGTAATTGGAATGAATGGTATTGAAGGAAATTAACTGACACTAAAACAACACTTACTATTTGATAGAAAATTATATTTTTAACTTTTTCATTTAACATTATCACTATTTTGCCATTTAAATGGGAGGGAAAAGATTATAGAGATAAGAGAGAAACTACATGTAAAATATAGAAAATAAGAAAAAAAAATGAAAGACAAAGGGTTTGATTAGTTAGTAATATAGTAACTAAAAAGAATTTAAAAGAAAGAGATTGAGAGAAAAAAAAAAACAGGGAATGAAAGGGAAATTTTTCTTTCACCATTTACTTAGTTGAATAAATTTCCTATCATTTATGAAAAATGGGAAAATATTTTACTTAATTATTTTTCTTTATCCCATTTGATTGGTAAATAAATTGTTAAATTTAGAAGAAGAAAAAAATCATCTTTCTCCTTTCCCTGTATATATGTCAAATAATCACACCTAAAAAGAGAGAGAAAGAAAAAGAGAGAAGAAGAAAAAGAAAGAAGAAGAAGAAGAAAATGCAGAAGTGAGAGAGAAAGAGAAAGAAGAAAAATCTTGTTTGTTTTTTGGTTAAGAGAGAAAATAAGAAATTGAGAGAGAAAGAGAATAAGATGAAGATGAAGAAAAAAAAAGAAAAGAGGGAGAGAGATAAAAAAGAGCTATGGCCAGCTGCCAGCCTATGTCCATCTTCAGTTAGATTCCTTCGAGAGATCTCGAGTTGCCCATCCATTTAGCGGTAAAATATTATTGTTAATATTTTACAATTATCAAATATTAATGTTAGTACAATACAAATATCAGATAATGATGTTAACATGTTGCGACTATCATATATTTATATTAGTACGTTAACATTTTATGTAATATATTATCATGATAATTATGGATAACTATTTTAACATGATAATATAGTTAACGCGTCACAACTCACAAGTGTCAAATAATTTTGTTAACACAAACGTTTGTTTGATAGTAATGTTAACATGTCAAATATTATATGTTAGTATAATACAAATATTAAATATTAATATTAATATCTTACAATTATTATATATTAATGTTAGCATCTAAAAGTATCAGCTATTAAAATGAATATATTGCAGTTATCATATATTGATGTTACTACGTTAACATTTAATATAAGATATTATCATGATAACTATGTTAAATATGATAATTGATTTAATATGATAATATAGTTAACAGATCATAAATGTCAATTAATTTTGTTAATACATAAATTTTGATCGATATTATTGTTAGCATGTTAAAATCATTTGTATTTTTATTATATTACCATATTATATTTTTGTATATGATAACTAATTTTATTAGCAAATTTCCACTATTACTATTTTTTGTATATAACATATTCATTAGCATGATAATTAATTAACATGATAACATATTATTAATGATAAAAAAAATTCTAACAATTTAACTTCAAAAAAATAATTTTAATAGTTAATGGTAATTTTGTAATTAATTTAAATCGAAAGGATAGTAATGACCAAAATATTATTTCTCTATCATAATTTCCCAATTTCTAAATTAAAGTTATCAAATACTTAAAAAACATATTATCCATCAATATTGATTAAATTCACCCAAAAAAAAAGACTGATGGCGGGAAAAATTAGTTATCAAGTTTCACTACTTTTACTTATATATATAGATATTCTCTTTTAGAGTAAAATTTTGGAGTAAAAGATATATTTACTCCAATTCCCTTTAATTTTAATCAATCACGTGGAAAAATGAGAAAACACACTTTCCCTTATTCTAACTCAGTTTGTTTTGTTTTTTCTTATTTTCTACTAATATTGTTTTTCTTATATATAGGAAAATAACTAAGGTTGTGACTGATTGAGACAATTAAAGTTAAGTTTTAAGTGGAAAAACTATTTACTCTCATTTCAACTAAAATTATATTAGTCAAGTAAAAAACTTTTTAATGTTCTTATGTTTTTTTACTCTGTTTACTATTCAATAAGTGGAAAATAGTATGTTTTTTTCCTTTTAGTTTCTGTAGAAAAACAAAAGTTATACTATTTTTTTTTAATAATTATTTATTCTATTATATTTTCTCTCATTTCCTCCATTTTATATTCCTTTCAGTTACTCTAATATTTCCTAATCACATCCTAAGAGTAACCCATTTTCTGTATGTTTTCTTCTAGTTTTTTATTTTCTTTCCTCTCTTTCCCATTTTTTTCCACCTCTTTACTCTATTTGATTACCAATCAAAACCTAAATGAAAATTGATTAAGATTTCATTGGAAGAGATGATGCAGTCCAAATGTTAATTAATGTTGGGAAGAGGATTAAATCCACCCTGCTTTACTCACCTTACAGTGGATTAGCGAATTTTTCGACCTGCAAAACTCGCAAAAGAAAATAATACACCCGCATCCACTCCGTTTAAATTTGTGGGTTACCTGCAAGATCCACAAAATCAAAACCCACAAAAAAGAATTTAAAATAATTAAAATGAAAAAAATTTATATGTTTTATTGTTATAATTTTGATTTTAATAATATGAAATAAATAATAAATAATGGATACTTTAAAAAAAAAATAAAATAAAAACTATATATACTATATAAGTATATAACATTTTTATTAATAAAATAATTGTAATTAATTTCATTTTTGAAAAAAAGAAAATTTTTAAATTGGGAATACTGGCAAACCCGCGGAATAAAATATATTGACCCGCATCCACTCCGCAATTAAAAATGTCAATCCACACCAGCTCCAAACTTATTCGGATTTGAAAAATTTTGACCCGCCTTGCGGCAGGTTTAACAGGCGGAACCCGCGGATTTTAACTTAAATTTCCAGCAAAACTGTTAACTTAGCACCACATAATAACCTATGTTCTTAGTTATACTTATACATGATAACTACAAAATTATCAGTAATAAAGCAAATTTTGAGATCAAACCAAGAAAATTGGCCCTCGTCAATTGAAATTATAACTATAACTTCTTGTACCAGATAACATGGTAGGAGTTATGTTGATAGAACGGTATGATGATAAGTTGTAAGCCATTACTATATTACAGAGTTTTTTGGATAAATCTATAACAGCTATAGAATATCATTGCTTATAATGTTCAAAACAATTTTATACTACTAACTTAAGTTACCGGCAAAATCATACTACAAAGTTATTAGTAATAAAGCAAATAGAGAGGTCAAACCAGAAAAATAGGCTCTCGTCAATCGAAATTATCACAATAACTTCTTGTACCATATAACATGGTACGAGAGTTATAATGATAGCATCATGTGAGGATAAGATGTAAGCTATTATCATATTACATAGTCTTTTCAGATAAATCTAGAACAACTATGGAATATCAATGCTTATAATGTTCAAAACAAAATCATACTAATAACTTAAGTTACCGGTAAAACAAGACCGTCAAATTACTTATGTTCTTAGTTACACTTATATATGATAACTAAAAATTATCAATGATAGAGCGAGTATTGATATCAAAAAAGAACTTAAGCGAATTTATCAGAATCAATAATATCGCGAAAAATGTAACGTTTACTTTTAAGTAATTACTATCTACATTTAAAGAGAATTATCATGATAAGTAAATACTATAACACATTTATGTTTATCTAATGACTATATACGTTTTAATAGAGTTATCTTAATAAATAAAATATAATCTTTTAAGGAATAAAGCTCCGAAATTTTTTAAAATAATAGCATGGAGAATTATCGGTTAAACAAGATCTTTACATAAGTTATCGGTCAAAGATAACCGTTACATAATTTATCGATCTAATAAGACCACCGCATAAGTTATTTTCTTACTCCAAATTTGGTATAATAGAAAATAGATGTTCTTTTAAAACCCGAAAAATAGAGAAAAAATAAAATACAAAGATCTTCACCCGATGTCTACACGTGTAGGTCTCCAACAACGCAATCACAAGTTTATTCATTCCCAGGTGAAGTGATGTGTGTGCAATCTGTTGGCACTATTCTTCTCCGCCCGAGGCGTGTGCTTGTATTATGAAAATAGTCATAACACCTGAGTCGAAAGAGGACGTATACATATCCACAGACGATAACATCATAGTTACAATTTTATACGATTTTCTGACTTTACCTTGACATTTCAAACTTCACATACAATATTGCACACAAAAATACTAAAAAATTGATATTTATCTCTAACTTATTGTTCATCTAAATAACCTGCTTGACCATCGCCAACTTGTCAACAACAACTTGTGTGCTTCCATCTCCAATAGGGTCTAAGACCATGTTGCCAACCTGCCGGGATAATATACAAATAATTACAGTTACTATAGCTAGATTACAGTGGACCGATTACCGTCAATTTTATCACGGCAACCAGCTGTAACTCGCAGGTTTTTAGGCAACTTATATGTTACATATACAAACACAATAACATTATAGTTATACCTACGATAACTTTGAAGTTACATCAGTTCATTCTCCGTTAAGCTTATTAATGTTAGTTACTCAGATAACTTAATAGTAAATGCTATTATTGGTATTTACTTAGTTACTAATGCAACTACTTTATGGGTTAACAACATAGTTTTTTTTTAAATTATATAAATTAATTAAAATAAAAAAAATAAAAAATATAGCTATTTGCAGCTTTAGTATAATTATTTTTTTAGAGATAGTCATATGTAAATTTGGCTGTGCGCATATAAGATGGAATCACATAAAACAGTTAATCTATTTTATTTATTTCACATAACTCAATCTAATTAACTACCATTAATTATGAGATCAATTACACATCTGCATTTCACCATTATAAATTATTAAAATAATAATCTGCAAACCATGAAGCAAAATAGGTCATTCCTCATTCATGTTTTTCAGGCATCATTTCAGTTAATAACTATGAATAAACTTAATACTATATTAAATTAATTTGTTATCAAAACATTATATTTACTAGACACCAACCAGTAAAGTAATGAAGATAACAAAACTTTTTTGTATAAACTTAGCTGTTTTGTAGTTTGACGGAAACGTTATCAAGATCTCGCCAAAGATCTATGTTTATATAACACTCCGACCGCCTTTATCAATGGACTCCATGTCCTCTCACTAGGACTATGAGCCGGCACACCTCTGTCCGATGGTCCGTGCGTTAATCGAGAGGTTCGAAAGTCATGATATACTATTCCTCCAATTACCGATGACCGTTTTCCGTGTTTTGGCCTCACTCACACGGTACCGCGAATGACTTCCCGGTAGATCACCCATTATTTGACTACTCCATCCCAAGTACGCTTAACTATGGAGTTCTTTTTGGATGTACAACTGAAAAGATAAGTACACTTTGGTGACATAGGTAGCTAAATTAATTCTTTTAACTTCTCCACATAAGTTTCAATATATTAGAAATCGGGATATTACAGTTTCATGTTGTGGATTGATAATAACATCGGCAGTAATCGATCAAACCAATGCAAAATTATCTCTATCAAAAGTAAGCAAATTATACATGCGAGAAACGCCATCATCAGAGATAGACAAAGATAAATATCAAGTATCTAAGTATGTAAAATCTTTTTAATAGATATCCACGTATAATATCATATCACGAAAAATATTGTTTCTAAACATTGATCCCTAAGTTCTTTGTATATGCTTCTTACTCGTCCTGGGATTTATAACCAAACCGGTTTGTCCGAATCGAACCGAACCGATGATTTGGTGTTTGGTTATTGATCGGTTATCAGGGACAAACCGATAGGCAGAGATATTAATTATGTTTAGTTATTGCTTAAATTCGGTTCAGTTCATGATAACCGATCAGAAAAACCAAAAATTTAACCTAAGTTTATAAAGAATTTTTTTTCTCCTATCTCGACAAAATTTGTCTCTCACACTCACGCCTCCGTCTCTCACACTCTCACAGCCACACCAGAGAAAAAACCAAACCTCACACTTTGTCTCTCACACTCACACAGCAAACCTGAGAAAAAACCAAAGCTCACACTTCGTTTCTCACATTCAGACCTCCGCCTCTCACACTCACACAGTCATACCCGAGAAGAAACCAAACCTCACACTTTTTCTCTCACCTTTGTCTATTCAGTTTAGTCTTTAATCGAAGGTTAATTTTTTTTCTCTCAATTTCTTGATTATATTTCTGTAGATTTGGGATTTAGGATTTGAGTTTGGTTGGAATTATTTTGCAATGCGGATGAAAGCTTTAATTATTGGTTTGTATATGTGAATGCTTCAATTCTTAAGTCTTTCTTAGTTGCTTTCATCTAGTTTAGTTCGAATTTGTAAGTTGATTTAGAGTTTGAGTTTGTTTCAAATGTTTATCTATTGTTTATTAACTTCAATCTTATTTCTTTTGTTATAGATGGCATCTGCTGAAGACAACAACGATGATATACTTGGCGAGGACATGGACTCTGATAGAATACCTGCTGCTGGGAAGAAAAGAACCGAAACAGAGAGATCAAGTTCTGAGCTTCCTCCACAACCAAAGAAAAGGAAAACTCATAGAGCATAGGTGTGGCATCCTTTTATTCATAGAGAAGATAATAAAGCACTCAGCAACTGTCGGTACTGTGGGCAAGAGATTGGCTGCGACACCAAGAAAACTGGGACAAGTGTCATGAAGGATCATATTAGCCAATGTAAGTTATTTAAAACTTATGAAAGATAGTGGTACTCAGAAGGTCTTAGTTGGTGATAGTACTAGTGGTGTAGTGGCAGCAATGAAGTATGGTAAAGATTTGTTTAGGAGATCTGTGAATGAGATGATTGCATTGAATGAGCTTCCATTTGCTTTTGTGGAATCAGAAGGGTTTAGGAGGTTCTGTCATAATGTGATACCGATGTACATGGTTCATTGTATGAGGACAGCAACAGAAGACATCTTAGCTATGTTTATGAGAGAGAAAGCTAGTTTGAGGAAATTGTTTAGCTGTGAGAAGAAGAGAATCTCCCTCACCACTGACATATGGGTAGCCCCTACAACCTCATACAGCTACATGGTTGTCACGGCTCATTGGATTGATAACAACTGGAATATGCAAAAGAGAATTGTTAGATTCAAACCTGTGACAGATCACAAAGGAGACACCATTGCCGAGCATCTGAGTGAATGTTTAGCTGATTGAGGAATTGAAAAGGTGTTCACAATCACGGTAGACAATGCCAAAGCAAATGACAAGGCATTAAAGATATTTGCAGAAGCTTGTAGGCAACTATGACCTAACGCATTACTCAAAGATGGTGCATTAATGCATATGCGTTGCTGTGCGCATATATTGAACTTGATAGTGAGGGATGGTCTAGCAGAAGTAAGGGATAGTGTAGTGGCTATTAGGAATGCTGTCAAGTATGTGAAATCATCGGGTACAAGACTGCAGTCATTTCAGTTGAGGGTTTTGACTGGAAAGATTAGTAAAGGGAGCTTGTCTCTAGACTGTATTACTCGTTGGAACTCCACCCTATCTCATGTTGACTGCTGCATTGAAGTTCAGAGTTGCATTTGAGAAGTTATTGGCAGAAGATAAGTTGTATAATGAGTACTTTATGGAATCAGAAGAGAATGGGAGAAAAAAAAGTTGGACCTCCAACTTCTCATGGCTGGGATGAAGTGCAAAGGTTAGTTAAGTTCCTTAAACTTTTTTTCAATTGCACTTCGACATTTTCAGCATCCAAGATAGTGACCTCGATGCTATGTTACAATGAGATTGTGATCATTGAAAAGAATTTGATAGCACTGAGCAATAGCAAAGATGAGCTTCTACGGATTCAAGCAAGAGCTATGAGGAAGAAATTTGAGAAATATTGGGATGGACTTATCAATATGAATCCACTTGTCATCATTGCAAGTGTGTTTGATCCGAGGAAAAAGTTATAATTTTCTTATATTTTGATAAACTCTAAGGTAAGGGTAGTGTCGAGAGTGGTCATCTCAAAACCTCAATTAAAGTGTTGATGAAGCAGTTGTATAAAGAGTATGTGATGAAGGTAAGTACACCATCTCAGTGTGAAAGTGTCGGAAACATGAGTGAGCATGGAGAATCTGAGGTTGCAAACATGTTTGATGATATGTCGGATGACGAGGGTGGAGAGTATGAGAGTAGAGATTCTTTGTATTCAGAGATGGTTTCAGAGTCTGCAAATGAAGATGTTGTTACTTAACTTGACATATATTTAATGGAAAAACCTGTGCCAAGGAGCAAAAACAACTTGGGATTAGACTTTAATGTTTTATCATGGTGGAGACGCAATGCTCTTAAGTTTTCAATCTTATCACAACGAGTTAAGGATGTGTTAGCCATTCAAGTCTCTTCTGTTGCTTCAGAGTCTGCATTTAGTACTAGTGGTAGGGTTTTAGATCCTTTTCGTAGTTGTCTGACCCCATACATGATTAAAGCTCTCATTTGCACACAACAATGGCTTCGGAATTCCAGTCATGCTGAGAAGCTTGCAAGTTTGATTCAGATGTTTGAAGAATTGGATTTTTATGAATCATTAGGTAATCGTGTATTTCTTTTTTGTTTAAATTTATTTATTTGTTTCGATGCTAATTCATTTTTATTTTATTTTGTATAAACTCGATAAATACCACTAGAACCTGAGAATTAGAGGTAGATCTCTTTCATATTCTTTACAATTAATTGATGAAACAATTTGTGAATTGATGTTCTGTCTTTTAATATTGAATCAAAAGTTTTGCTTTTTAACTTAAGATTTGAAATATCTCTAGCTTGAAGTGTGAGAGTTGATGGTTTACTTGTGTGCTTCTTTTGTAGAGACTTGGAAAACACCATCACAAACTGAGAATTAGAGGTAAAATCTTTACTTCACGAGACCTCTAATCTCTTTATCCTGTTTTTTTATCTCAAGACTTGTATCTCTTTATCTTTGATTTTTATGATTGTGTTTTGTGGTTGATGAAAAACTATCGTTTTCTTCTCTCAATTTCTCTCTTTAATAAATAAAAGATTGATGACTTGATGTTTTAAGTTTAAATGATCGTGAGTAGTGGTTATTGTGATTGTATAAATATGTTATTTGATGATTAAAACCAAAACTAACAAAAACTAATTGAATTTAAATAGTGAAATTTTCATTTTTTTGGTTAAATTCGGTAAGAAACTAATAACCGAATATAACCGTTTATATAACCGAACCGAACCACTATTAATTTCGGTTAATATCGGAGTCAATTTTAATTTCCAAATAAACTGAATAACCGAAAAACCGGCCCGAACCGAACCAACAAACCAAAATCGCAGGACTACATCTTACATTACGTAGTCGATATCTTTTCACTAAATTTAGGGAGAATTGCTAAAAGAACCTTCAAAATTTGGAAAATGACTAGAATGATACTAATCTTTTATAATTACTAAAGTAATCTTCTGTACCTATTTTACCTTTTTCGTATGTGTTGACAAAAATCGTAATATCGAAAATGCCATTAATGAATTCTGCCACGTAAGCAAAAAAATGCGGAAAATGAAATAAGTCTATCACTCCTTTGATGATAAACTTATTTCCAGTCGGTAGAATTATTAAGTCTACGGTAGATTTATTAAGTCTATGATAGACTTAGTGTGATAGACTTATTTTTATGTTATGGTAGACATATTTTCGAACGGTAGAATTATTTTGCTTTGATGATAGATTTATTTTGGATTGGTAGACTTATTGGTCGGTTGACAGACTTATTGATCTAAATGATAGATTTATTTTTATGTGACGGTAGATTTATTTTGGAGTGATAGATTTATTCTTAATGGTGGTAGACTTATTTCTATACATAGAGATGATATATTTAATTTATTGACGGTAGAATTAAAAGTGTCTGATAGATTTTTTTTGTTTTAGTGATAGACTTTTTTACGTATACATGTTATGATAGATATGTTTATAGTTATGGTAGATTTATAAGATAGTGGTATACTTATTTTTTTAACGATAGATTTATCCAATATTTAGAGTTTTACTAAACATGCTACAGTTGGTAGACTTATTGGAATTTATGGTGGTAGATTTATAATGATGGTAGACTTTTGTGACGGTTAACTTTGATCATGATGATAGACTTATTTATATTAATTTTTAAAATGATAAGTTTACATTTAATAAAAATGGGAATTTTCAAAAATAAACTTGTAATTATTTGAATTATATTAAAAAAAAATTATTTAAATAATCTGAATAATTATTTGGATAAGAAAAATCTGCAACTATTGAACAATTTCTTCCTTAACTTAGTTAGATTCAAGAAGGATGAAAATCAATTTTATATGTATTCATGGTGAATAACAAGATAATGACTATGTTTCAGTTGTTTTTGTTTTTACTTTTTGTAAAAAGGTTATAGGCGTTTTACAAGTTCTTTAACAAATAAACATTTAATGTTTAATTGTGTATAACTTTTGTTGTTAAAATCATTTAATATTTGGTCATCTTGGTATTATGTTGTTAAGATCATTTGATATTTTATTGGTAAATCGATTTAATCTTGTGTTAAATATTTTTAATTCACATAACCACATTAATCCAATAACATTAATCTGTTTTTTTCTTCTTAATATGCTTTACAATCATATATTACATTTACTTGTTAACATTAAGGATATACATAAGATGCACTACAATCAAACATCCACAAAAAAATACAATAAAAAATCTACCATCACGTTTACGATTGTCAAGAAGTCTATCATCATTTTAAAATAATTCTACCATCACATAACAAATAAATCTGTCATCATATTCAAATATATCTACGACACAATACAACTATCATTAAGTCTATCGTCATATCATAACAAATCTACCATCACAATCCTACAAATCTACCGTGAATTTTTTTTCATTAATAGCATAATCGTAATTTTTTCATCTTTTTCGTTCTAGGGCTTTCAACCTGCAATTATTTGTTTTGCAGACGCTACCAATTCTTATTTTCACATAATTCATCATCAATTTCAGGCGCCGACAACTCTTTTTCGCGTATTTATGTTGTTAATATTTCAAATTTGTAGATCAATCATCATTATCGTAGCCGTTTGATCAGTAAAAAACGAATCAGAGAATATGAATAATTACTTTTCCATTGCTTGAAATCGATTCATTAAATAAATCTATCATCAATTATTTTACAAAGTAAAAAAATCTACCATATCATTACTAATAAATATATCATTAAATCTATTATCATATCATAATAAATCTACTATCACATTTAAATAAATCTATCGTGAATCAGTTTTATTTATTTTTCATTAATGGCATAATCGTAATTTTTTCATCTTCTTCGTTTTAGGGTTTTCAACTTACAATTATTTTCTGCAGCTGCCGCCAACTCTTAATTTACATAATTCGTCAGTTTTTGTTTTCTTTTTTATTGTTGTTAGTACTTCAAATTTGTAGATTTATCATCAATATCGTCGTTGTCGGAATCTGCAAACCCCGCATCAAAGAAGAAGAACAGTTACTTCTCCATTTCTTGAAATCGATTCATTAAAAAAATCTACCATCAACTGTTTTGCATAGTAAAAAAGTCTACGATATCATTCCTAATAAATCTACCATCAAACATTTTGTAAAGAAAAAAGTTTGTCATTAATCCTAATATGTCTAAGTCTACCATCATTCTTTTGTAAAAAATCAAAGCCTACCATTATTTTTAATAAATCTACCATCAGCCGTTTTGTACATACAAAAGTGTACCATCGTGAATCTGGGAAATCTTCATCGGAGAAGATGAACAAGCTTTCCGCCGCCGTTAATAAATGAAAAACCATTTTAAATGCCAAATCTACTTACCATCATCACAGTTAACAAACCCACCAAGTCGCCGCCGTCGTCAAAATATGCAAACATCACCGTTATCACATAGAGTCGACACTATCGTCGCAGGAGGAGAGAAAAGAAGAAGACGAAGCCGGAGGAGAGAGGAAGACGAAGCCGGAGGAGAGAATACGGGATGAAGAAGACAAAGCCGGAGGAGAGAACCGGGGAAGAAGAAGTTGAAGCCAGAGATGTCCTCGCTGGAAATCGCCGTCGGGGATAAAAATTTTTGTTTTCGATGAAACTAAAAAAAATTAGGTTTCCCCCAATTTTGTTTTTATTTTTATTTTAAATTTGGAATAATGGCAATCTTGTAATAAAAATGAATTCTAAGAAATTATATGTCTTTTCACCATCCTTCCTCAACTCTCAAAATTTTGAAAATTACTTTAGTAATTTAGCAACTTTTAGAGATTAATCTAGTAATTATCTCCTAAATTTATTGGAAAGTAATACCTACGTTACTGAAAAACATATAGAATTGCAGAGCTAAATAGGATTGCAGAGCTAAAGACTTCTCTTTATTAGACTTTAGAAACCAGCTCAACTCTAAAGCACACAACAACCTCAATAATCACTCTAGCTCAATAACCTCACCAACACAATATTAGTAACTCTCAATAATAATCTCTCGATGATCTCTCTCTCTGCAACTACTTATATAACAGACACATATTTTCCTTTTTATCAATAACTTCCTAATCCTAACATGTTTAACACTTCTTAATCCTAATCTCTTTGGGCTTTGCTTGTTTGGTCAAGCTTATCTTCAACATTCTCCTCCTTAAGCTTGAAGCTATCCTCCTCCTTAAAACTTTGAACACCAATGAGATCTCTCATCTCTCTGAATTTGATTCTTCCTAATGACTTCGTCAAGATATCAGCCTTCTGTTCAGTCCCTGGTACGTGTTCTACTTCAATCTGTCCGTTCTCCACACACTCTCGAATAAAATGATACCGCCTTTGAATGTGCTTGCTTCTACCGTGAAAAACTGGGTTCTTTGTAAGAGCTATGGCTGACTGATTGTCAATCCTAATGGTAACTCTTTCTCTCGCTGTACCTCTGATTTCACATAGCAAGTCTTGTAACCAGATAGCTTGCTTTGCAGCTTCTGTCCCAGCCATAAATTCTGCTTCGCAAGAGGATAAAGCTACAAGTTCTTGCTTCTGCGAACACCAAGTGATTGGGCTATCTCCAAGATAAAAAATATGTCCCGACGTACTCTTACCATCATCTGGATCAATGTTATGGCTGCTATCACTATAGCCTATTAGCCTTGGCACCTTCGTTCTTCTATATGTTCAGCAATATGGCGTAGATTTTGAAGAAGTATTTGCTCCAGTGGCCCGAATTGAAACAATTCGACTTCTGATCGACTTGGCAGGATCACATGGTTGGGAGATACATCATCTTGATGTCAAAACTGCCTTCCTACATGGAGAATTAAAGGAAACAGTTTATGTTCTGCAACCCGAAGGATTTGAGAAAAAGAGAAGTGAGGATAAAGTCTATAAATTAAACAAAGCTTTGTATGGTCTGCGACAGGCTCCTAGAGCTTGGAATAACAAGCTTAATCATATCCTTTTGGAGCTTCAATTTGTTAAATGCTCCAAAGAGCCATCTGTGTATCGAAAGCAACTCGGAGAACACTTGCTAATTGTAGGAGTATATGTTGATGATCTCTTTGTTACAGGAACTAGCTTAGATGTCATTAACAAATTCAAAAAAGAAATGGCGAGTAACTTCGAGATGAGTGATCTTGGCAAGCTGACGTATTACCTTGGAATCGAGGTCTGTCAACGAGAAGATGGAATAACCCTCAATCAAAGCTGCTATGCTTTGAGAATCTTGGAAGAAGCTGGCATGAAAGACTGTAACCCAGCTCAAGTACCAATGGAGGCAGGACTGCAATTATGCAAAGGGGAGAAAGAAACAGAGATTGATGCGACAGGGTATAGACGGAACGTTGGGTGTTTAAGATATCTACTGCACACCAGACCTGATCTATCTTTTTGTGTAGGAGTTCTCAGCAGATATATGCAGAGTCCACGGGAGTCACATGGAGCAGCTATGAAAATGTGTCTCAGATATCTCAAAGGAACTACAACTCTCGGTTTGGTCTTTAGAAGAACGAAGGTGCCAAGGCTAATAGGCTATAGTGATAGCAGCCATAACATTGATCCAGATGATGGTAAGAGTACGTCGGGACATATTTTTTCAATTCGGGCCACTGGAGCAAATACTTCTTCAAAATCTACGCCATATTGCTGAACATATCCCTTAGCCACCAATCTTGCTTTATATTTGTTTATGCTTCCATCTGCATTCCTTTTCAATTTGAAGACCCATTTTAATCCAATAGCGTTTGCTCCAAAAGGTAGATCAACTAGATCCCAAGTTTTAAACTTCTCAATAGAGCCAATCTCTTCTTCACATGCTTTTATCCATTCTTTTGATTGTTTTGCTTCACTAAAGCTTCGTGGTTCATTGTTTAAACATAGTAGTAGCATCTCACCCTCTTCTTCTGCAAGCAATATATAATCATCAAGATACTTGGGCATACTTCTCTGTCTTTCTGATCTTCGTAGTGTAGTTTCGTGTTCTTGCTCAACTGCTTCTGTTGCTTCTTGTGTTTCAGAGTTATTTTCAGGCTCATCACTCGATATTTCTTCTTTATTTGCCCTGGGTTGCTCTGTCTCAGTATTCTCTTCAATTTCTTGAAGACCGTGGTTCCCTGTTTCACTAAATATAACTCTGAAACTTCCATCATTATTACCTTCCTCATTGTTATCCTTCCAATTCCAACCTTTTGTTTCATCAAAGATAACATCTCGGCTGACAACAATTTTCCTTGTCTGTGGGTCATATAGTCGATATGCTTTGGACCCTGGCTCCGTTCCTAGGTGCACGAGTATTCTTGCTCTATCATCAAGTTTTCTTAGATGTGAGGCATCTATCTTTGCGTATGCGATACACCCAAAAATTCGTATATGTTCAACTGTTGGTCTCTTATCACGATAGAACTCGTATGGAGTTTTGTCTTTGAGTGCTCTTGTTCCTACCCGATTCAGAAGATATGTAGAGTGCCTCACTGCTTCTCCCCATAGATGGTTTGGTAGATGCATATGTTTTAGTATGCTTCTAGCCATCTCCATCAGTGTTCTGTTTCTTCTCTCGACTACACCATTCTGCTGTGGTGTGTACGGGGCTGTGAGGTGTCTATTAATGCCAGATTTTTCACAGAAAGAGTTGAACTCGATTGATACAAATTCCCCTCCTCGATCAGTTCTTAGTGTCCCAATCCTTTCATTGCTTTCCTTTTCAACCTTTATTTTGAATTGACAGAACTTTTCAAAGGCTTCTCCCTTTTCCTTGAGCAAAATACTCCACATATATCGTGAGTAATCATCAATCAGTACGAAAATATATCTATTTCCTCCGCTTGTGGTTGGTGTAATCGGTCCGCAGATATCTCCATGTATTAGTTCTAACTTCTTTGATGCTCGAAACGAGGTTGCTTGGGGAAACGTCTGTCGTGTTTGTTTACCGAGCAGACAGGAGCTGCAGAGTCCCTTTTTTAATGTGGTTCTTGGTGCGCCATGAATCAGTTTCTTTTCAATCATAGAGTTTAGCTTGTCATAGCTGACATGTCCCATCCTTGCATGCCATTTGTTTGATTCGTTTATGCTGGCTAGGAGTAGATGTGTGTTATCCTTTAATCCCATTCTGACTTTGTATAGTCTGTTTTTAGACCTTTTAGACTTTGCGAGCAGCTTTCCTTTATGATCTTTCATAATCAATTGTCCCCCTCGGAGTCTAATATCACACCCTGCTTCTGTTGCTTGACCGAGGCTTACTATGTTGCTTTTAAGACCAGGGATAAAGTAAACGTCTGTCATCACGCGTGATTCTCCATTCATGTCTATGAATGAGATGGTGCCTTTTCCTTTGATGTCTATGCGTGAATCATCTCCGAAGCGGACCTTTCCAGTGATTGTAGGATCAAGTTTATCAAAATACCTTTTATCCCCTGTCATATGGTTGCTTGCTCCGTTATCTAGATACCAGACATCTTCTCCATCAATGTTTGTCTCAAACTTGCTTGGCAAACATTTTTTTCATTCAGGTAGACCACCTCGTGCATTAGGAGTGAGTCTGCATCTTCTGTGTCCTTTTCTTTCTCATTCTCTCGTGCTTCTTGGAGCTTAAGCAGTCGATCAGGGCATAGATATGAGTAATGGCCATTCTTATCACATCTAAAGCATGTAATTCCCGACATGTCTCCTCCTAAACGCCCACGACCTCGTCCTCTGTAAGTATATCTTCCTCCTCGTCCTCTACCTCTGTAGTTCCCTCTATAGCTGCCATTATATTCATGATTTGAGTAGCCATTATGAGAATCTGTGTTTGCGTACATTAATTTGCTTTGATCCTCCGATAGATCCTCGTCCTCTTTTACTCTTTCTTCAAACGCTTTGAGTCGACCGATGATGTCTTCAAAACTTGTTGTATTAAGATCCAGAACTTGTTCTAAGGTGGCTACTATGTGTATATATTTCTTATGAGGTAGACTTTTGAGAAATTTCTTCACAAGTTTAGGTTCCTCAATGGCAGTACCTAATGCAGCTGATTTTGCAGACAGCTCAGAGACTCTTCCTGCAAAATCATCTATTGTTTCTGATTCTCTCATCTTCAGGCGATCGAAGTCTGTCATCAAAGTTTGTAATCTTGCTTCTCTAACTCTTTCTGCGCCGACATAACGAGTTTTTATAGCTAGCCAAAGTTTCTGTGCATCACTGATCTCTCCAACTTGCAAAGCGATGGCCTCTGGTATTGATTGGATTAGAAGAGCAACAGCCATGTTGTTTTTTTCTTCATCGAACGTCTCCTTTTCTTCTTCAATAAGATCCCAAACTTTGTGAACTCTAAGTGCAGCTTTCATACGCATTGCCCAGTATGTGTAATTTGTATTACTTAGCATCGGAATTTGAATAGAGGAGGACGATCCTCCTCCTCCTCCTTCTCGTGAGCTTTGAGCTATCGAGGTGATAGCTTTTTCTGTTTTTTCTGACATTTGGTTCTTGCTTTTAGAAGCTCTGATACCAAATATAGAATTGCAGAGCTAAATAGGATTGCAGAGCTAAAGACTTCTCTTTATTAGACTTTAGAAACCAGCTCAACTCTAAAGCACACAACAACCTCAATAATCACTCTAGCTCAATAACCTCACCAACACAATATTAGTAACTCTCAATAATAATCTCTCGATGATCTCTCTCTCTGCAACTACTTATATAACAGACACATATTTTCCTTTTTATCAATAACTTCCTAATCCTAACATGTTTAACACTTCTTAATCCTAATCTCTTTGGGCTTTGCTTGTTTGGTCAAGCTTATCTTCAACAAAACATAGTTATTTTGGAACCCATTTTATCAGGAAAACATAATTTCTCATCACTTAAACAGTTACACTAAACCTACGTAACTAGTTGACGACAGGGGCGGACGCAAGACAAAAACATAGTGGCACGTGCCCCATACTAACTTTAAAAAAAAAAAAAAAATTAGTAGTAATTGAATATATCCCACTATTTTTTAATCTATAAATTTCTATCTAAAGTCCAAAAGTTTTTTTTATCCATTAGTGCATTTAAAAATGGAAATTGTAAAAGCAACTAAATTATGTTAATTTGACATAGCCATCAATCTATTTTGTTGTAAACCGATGGATTTGTCAGAACCATATTGTCTGGAATCTTCCAGATCCAGTTTAGTCTATTTCCTTATTGTATTAGGAATTACAATTTTTGTATTTCCATTTATTATTAAGAAAATGATAAATCCTATTTCCTTTTCCTATTAAAATTAGGAAAATGGTGATTTTCTTTTCCCTAAACTTTCCTTTTCCCTACACTTTCCTTTTATCTCCTTGTAGAGATTCATTGGCAATGCAATAAACATATCAATACACACGAATTCATAAGTCTTTTCTCTCTAGTTTCACAACATATTTATTGGTTTTCTAATTTTTTTCTTTTTCTCTCTCCACCATACGTTAGTCTCTCTTTGAGAAAGAGAAAGAGAACTTCTGCGGTATGTTTTTCTAACTAATTTAGTTTAAGTTTTGTTTCTTTGTATATTAAATTGTCTTCAATTTTGATTTGTTATTCATACTAATAAACCCCAGATTCATGTATAAATTTCTCATTCGCTTTGTGAAAGTGGTTTAGTATTAAATTCAGAATATAAATATGACTCAATTAGACCATGGATTTATCCAGAAGATTTTAATCCTATGGAACGGATATCTCTTGAGCATCAACTTGATATTTATATTGATAACATCCGAGATGATGAAAGATTTGCTGGTTTGGAGAATCTTGGAGATCTTGCACGTGTAATGATGGAGATAAATAAACATCTTTTACATCTTATGGTTTATCGACTTTTGAAGCTTGTGTTAACCTTACCTGTAGCTATTGCTAGAGTGGAGAGATGTTTCTCTGGAATGAAGATTGTGAAAACTACCTTACGCAATCGAATGAGTGACAAGTTTTTAAATGATTGTCTCGTTTGTCTTATTGAAAAAGAACATTTTGATAAAGTGACAAATGAGATACTGATAAAGAGATTTCAAGAAATGGAAAATTAAAGATTGATTTTGTAATTTTCTATAACATTTTTATGTTTTATTTTATTTTTTGGATTTTTTTTATTATTAATATTATATTTTATAATTTAATTTATTAATTAAAAATTATGTGCCGTATGCTAAATAAGTTTTTGGATCGGCCCGACGACTTACCTTCTTTTATATGTTACATCTGAGTCAAACTATATAATTTTACTGGCTTCTCGAGATCTTGTTAGCTGCTTACGAAGAAAAGATTTTGATAGAGGCAATTTAGGTAACAATAACAAACAAAACTTTATACATTTAAATACAATTTATCATTTCACTTTTTCTAAATGGTCAATCATTACCAAGCACTTACATCACCCTAAAAGAATCGTTAATTAATTATCTAATTAATTTGAAAAAAAAGTTAGTATTTAAACATACACTGTGTAAAGTTTCAAAAAAAAAAAAAACATACACTGTGTCGTGTGTATTGTCTGTTTACCTTTTTGTTTTGTCTGTTTACCTTTTTGTTTTGTCTTTGTTTGACTGCCCATGTGAGTATTGCTTGTTTACTCTTTTATTTTTTCGCACTAATCCCGTCAATTAGAGCGAAGAAAGAGTTGGGAAAGTAAAATAAGACTGATTAGGCGTTTTTTTCCCCAAGCTCTATCATTGTCGCTCAATGAAAAAATAAAGTTCATAAGTTTTTTTCTCCATGGCTGCTTCCTCCTCTTCCACAGTACCTCCGCAACATCAAGTCTTCATCAACTTCCGGGGGAAGGATTTACGCCGTGGATTCGTCAGCTTTCTCGTCGATGCCTTGGAAAGGGACAGGATCAATGTTTTTATGGACGAATATGAAGACAGAGGCAAACCTCTAGTTACTCTTTTTGAAAGGATAGAAGGGTCGAGAATCGCTCTTGCTATCTTCTCTAAGAACTACACCGAATCACTCTGGTGCTTGAACGAGGCGGAGAAGATGAACGATTGCAGGAAGGAAGGCAATCTGGTGGTGATTCCCATCTTCTACCATGTGGAGCCATCCACCGTTAAAAAAATGAACGGAGAGTTCGGTTATAAATTATGGATTCTGACTAAGGGTGATGAGAAGAAGAAGAAGAAGTGGGAGGAAGCCTTGGAGACGATTCCTACTCTATTCGGCATCACTGTGGAGGAGGGAAGGTACTCACTGACCCATTTCTTAAGAGTTCATTAAAGTCTTGACAAGTTGAATTGATTTGTATGTAGATTTCCCATGCATGGGACTTTGAGGAATGTAATGCATGACCGTAATAGTTATTTTCCTCACTCATATTTCAGCGACGAGTGTCAAAAAATTAAAGATATCGTGAAGGAGGTTAAGACAGTCCTGTTAAGAATTTCATCGATGGAGAGCCAAAATGTCTCTGTTGAACCTTCAGAAACCAGCGATGCGGGAACTGTCACAGGAGGAGGAGTAAAGAATAATACTTTTGGAATCGAACCACGCTTGGAGGAACTGAAAGATAAGCTGGATCTTGTTAAATACGAAGGAACTCGTATTATTGGAGTTGTTGGGATGCCTGGAATCGGTAAAACCACACTCATGAAAGAGCTTTATCAGAAGTGGCGGTCTAAGTTTAGGAAGCACGCGCTAGTCGATAAAATCCGCCAAAATTCAAAGGACCATGGGTTAGATTGCTTGCCCACAATTCTTATAGGAGACTTACTGGCGTTAGAAAATCCTGACACAGACAATGTTGAGGACCCGTACGAAATGTACAAGGCTCAACTTCTCAGTCGCAAAGTTCTTATCATCCTGGATGATGTTAGTAAAAGGGAACAGATAGATGCTCTTCTCGGGAAACGTGACTGGATTAGAGAAGGAAGCAGGATTCTCATCGCAACAAGTGACATGTCCTTAACAGATGGTCTGGTTCACGATACTTACATGGTCCAGAATCTGGACCCCAGACACAGCTTACAACTCTTTAACTATCATGCCTTCGATGATGTTCAAACCAAT
Source organism: Sisymbrium altissimum (assembly GCA_900406495.1). NCBI lineage: Eukaryota > Viridiplantae > Streptophyta > Magnoliopsida > Brassicales > Brassicaceae > Sisymbrium > Sisymbrium altissimum. The sequence goes on from OVBI01000664.1 coordinate 49,871, forward strand.
CCTCCCAAGGAAGATTTCAAGAAGCTGTCGGAAGAGTTTGTACATTACGCCAGAGGCCATCCACTAGCTCTCAAAATGTTGGGTGTAGAGCTTAACAAAAAAAATATTGTTCATTGGCAATCTAGTCTGCAGAAACTCGCCCAGTGTCCGATCCCTAATACTGGAAGTGTCTTACAGTTGAGTTATGATGAACTGAGTTCAGAGGAGAGAGATGCATTTCTTGACATAGCCTGTTTCAGATCAGAGGATGTGGATTATGTTGAAAGTCTACTCGCTTCATCTGACCCCGGATCTGCTGAAGCAACGAGTGCAGTAAAAGCTCTCACAAATAAGCTCTTCATTAATACCTGTGGTAGTCGAGTGGAGATGCATGATCTACTGTATACGTTTTCGAGGGAACTTGATTCTAAAGCATCCTCTCAAGATGGTAACAGACAACGGAGGCTGTGGCTCCATCAAGAAATAATCAGGGGAGGCGTAATTAATGTACTCCAAAATAAAATGGTGAGGCCAGAAGTTTCTCTAAAACCTTATTAATAAAGGAATGCATTGTTTCTCTCTTTGCTAATGTCGTGTTTGTTGTTTTGGTTATTGGTTATTAGAATCCTGCCAATGTCAGAGGTATTTTCCTAGACTTGTCTGAAGTGAAAGACGAAACGATCTTAGACTGCAACCACTTCGTAAAGATGGCTAATCTCCGGTATCTCAAGTTCTACAATTCTCATTGCCCTCGGGAATGTGAAACCAACAATAAGATCAACATTCCTGATGGTCTTACCCTACCATTGAAAGAGGTTCGGTGCCTCCACTGGCTGAAATTCCCACTAAAAGAACTCCCAAGCGATTTCAACCCTATTAATCTTGTCGACCTAAAGCTGCCCTATAGTGAGATTACACAACTTTGGGAGGGTGAGGTCAAGGTGTGTCTTTAAATAATCTGTTGATAGCTTTTGTACATGGTTAAATCAACGTGGATAGTTTTTTCAACTGCTGGCTAAAGGTTTCTTTTTATTTGCACAGGATGCATCATTCTTAAAATGGGTCGATCTCAATCACTCAAGTAAGTTGTGCAGCTTGTCAGGGTTATCAAAGGCTAACAATCTTCAAAGATTGAACCTTGAAGGCTGTACAGCACTGAAAACGTTGCCACCGGGTATGAGAGAAATGAAAAGCCTTGCTCTCCTGAATCTGAAAGGTTGCACAAGTCTCGAATCTCTTCCAAAGATGAATTTGGTTTCTCTGAAAACTCTTACTCTCAGCGGCTGCTCAATTTTTAGGGAATTTCCGTTGATTTCAGAAAATATTGAAATTCTATATTTAGATGGTACAGCAATAAGTGAGCTTCCTGAGAACATGGAGAAGCTCCAGAGACTTGTTGTATTGAATATGAAGAACTGCGAAGTGCTGGAGAAAATCCCAGACCGGGTTGGTAAGCTGACAGCTCTTCAAGAACTGATACTCTCTGATTGCTCAAATCTCAACTCTTTTCCAGAAATCAAGATGAGCTCTTTAAAAATACTACTTTTGGATGGGACAGCCATAGAAGTGATGCCACAATTACCCTCACTGCAGTATTTGTGCTTAAGCAGAAATGATAAGATCAGCTGCCTTCCTGATGGTATTGGTAAACTTTGTCAACTAAAATGGCTGGATTTGAAGTACTGCACGAGTCTTACATCTGTTCCAGAGTTCCCACCGAATCTTCAGTGCTTAGATGCACACGGTTGTAGTTCGCTGAAGACAATTTCGAAGCCTCTGGCCCGTATCATGCCAACCGAGCAGAACCATTCCACATTCATTTTCACAAACTGTGAGAGCCTGGAACAAGCTGCGAAGGAGGAAATCACATCGTATGCTCAAAGGAAATGCCAGCTGCTGTCATATGCTCGTAAACGCTACGATGGGGTCTCTCTCTATACCTGTCTCTATCTCTTTGTTACTCTTTGTACCCATCTCTGAAATTCTTGTATTTCAAGAAACTCTGCAGTTTTATGACTTTCATTTATTATAAATTTTGCAGGGTCTTGTTTCAGAGGCTTTGTTCAGCACTTGCTTTCCTGGATGTGAAGTTCCTTCGTGGTTTTCTCATGAAACAGTTGGACCCGAGCTAGAAGTAAACCTCCTACCACATTGGCATGACAAGAAGCTTGCCGGAATAGCTCTATGTGCCGTAGTCTCTTTTATTGACTGCCAAGATCAAATCAGCCGCTTGTCAGTGACATGCACCTTTAAAGTAAAAGTTGAAGAAAAGTCTTGGGTCCCATTTACTTGCCCAGTAGGAAGTTGGATCAAGGGAGACGGAAAATACAAGATTGAAACAAACCATGTCTTTATTGGCTACACCAGTTGCCCATATACCATAGAGTGTCCTGAAGACGAGAACTCTGATAAATGCAAATCTACTGAAGCCTCCCTTGAATTTACTGTCACAGGTGCTACAAGTGAGAAAGGAAAATTCAAAGTGTTGAAGTGCGGTTTAGGTTTGGTGCATGCAAAGGATAAAAACAAAAACAGTTCTCATGAAGCAACGTATGATATGCCTGTTGAAATTCAAGAAACTTCAAAAAAGGCTGATGCAGGAGAAAAGAAAAAGAAAAAGACACGATGTGATGATGAACGGCCAAAGAAGAAGCAAAAATCAAGAAGGGGTGATAATATTCCGTCTCAATCAAACTGTGATGTTACTACGCAAGTGTAACTCCACCGAAGGAAAGATAAATTCAGTGGTAAGGCACGTGGTGGATAATCTCCAAGGGGGGAAATGAATCTGTTCCAAGTCATCAAGAACATTCTTATACACAACTCCAACTCTTGATGAAGAAAATCTAGCATCTTTCAAATTTTGATTTTCATTCTTTGCAATGTAATTTTTTATATGAAATCATGATTTAAATATTCTAGTTACGTTGGGCTGTGTGGTAATTCGGTTTTAAATTTGTACTCATTTAGGATTCCATTCCAGTTTTCTTCATAATGGAATAATGGGTTGTGTGAACTATCGAATTTTGCAACTTGCATTCGATTATATGTTCAGTTCATTTCCAGTTTTTATGGGTTTCAACTTTCAAGTTTTGGAAAACGTGTCCAGACTAAACCAAATTTTATTTTATTTCGGAAATGTTCCATTTAATAAAAATCTAGATACTAAGTATAAATGATATTAACATGTTTTTTTTTTTGTTTTTGAAAAGAAATGTTTACATGGTATAAACAACTTCTTGATGTATAGCAATATTTTAACAGAAATTTCCAGAAATTGGATTATATACAGTATATGCACATATGCTTTTTTTTTTGTCAGTCTTATCCAACCTGAGGTTTAATTCGATACCGAGACATACCATTAGCTTGATCTCATTCAAGTTTTCAATAACTCAGTAGTGCCAGATCTTTTTTTCTCTTCCGCCATAAAGTCCTCAAGATTCAATTCCCCATTTTTCCGTATAACATCTAGAAAAACGTTTGATCCTATCGCAACCACCAGAGAGAATAAGGAGAAGTTGGAGACTTTTCTCTAGCAGATCGTGGTCGCGTGAGTTTGAAAATCTCTGACAAAATTTCTGAAGCTGAGTAGTAAATCCAGAACATGATGCTTTCGACGCAAGTGTTGATCACATCATTATTATCCAATCTGTAAACCCTATATTACTAGATAAAGACTTGGAGAAACGGCAATAAAGGCAGGATGTCATGTTCTTCCTAGAATAAGATCAAAATCCGGGTTCGGAGCACAAGTCTCATGGGGTCATATAGAACTGTTCATTCTGGTAAATTAATTAAATCAAACCAATCTCAATCGAAATAGAAAATATGGTTTGGTTTTAATAATATCATATAAACCGAATAAATCTTATTTTTTAGAAATCATACTATATAGATATGGTTCGATCATATAAACTAAATAAACCAAATAAATTGAAAAATCCGATCAATAAAAACTGAATAATATAGTTATATATAAACTATATAATATATATATATAATTTTATTGATATAATCTTAAATTTTAAACTTTGATTTATTACATTTTTGTCTGAATTTAACAGTTATTTTGATATTTTTTTTCTTTTTAGTTTCATATATATATATATTATAGGATTTTGTTTTTAAAATATTTTTCTTAGATTTTTTTATTTTTTACTAATATTATTCCTTTAAAAATTAAAATAATAATACTAGCATTTTCTGTGTTTTAGTATATTAGATTTCTAGTCATATAATTTCAGTTCATAAAATTTTATAAAAATCTATATATAATAATGATTTTTGGTTAAAACCTGAATAAATTGAAAACTGAATATATATTAACCGAATTAAATCAAAATAAATATGGTAACTAATTTTTATAAACTGAAAAACCAAAAAATCGGAAAATTGAAAAAACTGAACCAAAACTGGACCGAAATTTAAATTGGACACCCTTAGGTAGAGTTATGATTTTTGTGTCTTTAGTGACCTGAAAAAGACATAAAAGAGAAAAGATAAGAGAGAATCAAGATATACAACTAAATCCTAAAAATGTAGAGACAAATGATTAGATTTTATGAAGATTTGTGCTATTTTGGATGTAATCCTTGACTTAATCATTGAGTTATTCAACTAATGATTTTAAAATTGAAAGTCATTTCTTTTTTAATCAATCATATTCAAATACAAGTTAAAACTATATATTATTCAATTAGTGAATTTAGAATTAAGTTAAAACTTGGTGTTATTAGTGATGATTTAAAAATATAATTTGAAGATTTCAACCTTTTTTATCAAGTCAATTATCTTCTCTCCATCAGTAATACAAAAGAACAATTTTTGGGTGAACCTTTCATATTTAGAAATCCATATTATCTTTGAGGTTATTAAATAAATCCGTATTGATTTAACTATGATAATATTTTTGAAATGCATAATCTTAAAATATTTTAAAATTAGAGAGTTTACATATATTATATTAGTGTTTTAGAAAGTGTTTTAGATGGCAGCTTAGGCATCGCTTAATCGTTAGATTCTCATGAACTATGACGATTATCTTTTAATCACTTAAAATATATAATACGATGATAATAAATTAATATAATATTTATTATTTATAAATTATGATAAACCATAGATTATATCATAAAATCTTTTCCTAATAAACTAATATGAACTAAAAAATAATATGAATTTTCTTATTTATAAATTATGATAATATTTCATATATTTGTTATTTATATTTAACATATTATTTTCTCTTATAAACGTTTAAACCACCTAAATAAAAATCTAAACTTCCAAATAATCATTTTATATAGGTGTTAGATCACCCGTTTAATGCCTACCGTTTTTTTTTTGAACACTCGTATATATTTGAAAATGTGTTAAAAATGGATAATATAAATGTTTCAGAGTTTGACATACCAGTACAGCATCGAGATCCGATGGCAACTTCTTATTTTCTTGCACCTCAACGTATTCTTCATATGGGATTAATTGCATATCTTTTTTTTCTGCAATGTCACAAGATATGTCATAGCTATTACTGAGTACTTCGCAAACATCAGGCAATTCCGATCCCATTTCTACCATTGTCTTGCTATTAAACTCTTCCGCGTATGAGCGAATAGCAAACGGGTTTCCATCATAATTTATAATCTTTTTCATTGAAAGGTCTGGAATATTTTCTTCTCTAACATTGTTTCCAAAAGCACACGTTGTGAACAGCTTCAGAGCTTCGTCCTCAAGGAGACCTTTAAGCTCATAAATCTCACTCATTCGGCACTCTTCAAGAATATTTTTATTTCTGGAAGTAATGATAATCAAGCTTCCTGGACCAAAATTGTTAATTTCACCAAGAAATGACTTTGCGTCTAGAGCATTTCGCACATCGTCCAAAGCAAGAAGAACCCTTTTTTTGCGATGGCTTGGCTCTGAATCAACACTATTTAGGTCAAACTTCTCCATTTGAGTCTCACTCAAGTATTCAGGATGCAACGGCTCAAGACTTTTCTCATTATATTTTTTATGAAAATCTTTGATGATGCGAGAAGCATCATAACCGCCAGACATATGGCGAAAGAGGGCTATAGCCAGAGCCGTCTTGCCAATGCGAGGCTTACCAGATATGCCTAGAGTTCGGACGCCCCATGGTTGCTCGCATAGCAAGTTTTCTATCTCCTCTTGCCGCCTGTGGATTCCAATCTCTTCCGTTGGATAGAGCCTCTCACACACATCCCTGGCAATTTTTTCCATAAATTCGTATTCACTGCGAAAAGAGAATTATCCATATAAATGATTTGTTAACTAATTCTAGATATACTAAATAAAATTTCTTAAATATTTATTTAAAATATTTTAACATGTCAATGCCCTTTTCTTGAAGGAACCCTTTAAGATCATCTGATTGTCCTACCAAAGATTAATATATAGACGTTTTTAATTATTAAATTATGTAACATTATTTTTTAATGTTAAATTTATTAAAGACCAAAGAATGGAATTTACAACTGGAGCAGTAAATTAAGATAAGATACTAGAGTTTTGATTCTGTGCTTCGAAAGCGTAGAATTATTTTTTTGAAAATTTATTAATTTAATAAAAAGAAAATTGTTTTAATTAATCTAAATTTTTTTTGAATAAAATATAATTATAAATATAAAACTTTGAGATGTTAACATATTTATTTTTAATATATTTATATTATATAATTTATTAAATTTTAACCTAGTAGGTAACCATATATTATAATTTGTTTCGTTTTTGTGTGTTTTATTTTGTAAAAATAAAATTATATATTCTGTGTATTTTAATGAAAACTTATTTTAGTTGGATTATGATTCTAACTCGTGTTATAATATACCATCACTGTTTTAAAAATAATAATTATTTCTATTTTATTTTTAATAAAGTGATCATTATAAAATTAAATAGTGTAAGGTTAGAAAGTAAGGGAATATAAAAATTTTAATTTAAGAAAAAAAATATCTATATTTTAAATATTTAATTTGCTTAATTTGTTTAATTTGTTTTTCTGCTATTTAATTATTTTAGATATTGTATTTATAGAAATTTTAGATATATTAACAGATTTATTTTAAATATAGATGTAATATATAATATATTATATTTTAACTCATTAGCGAATAATATTTAATTTGTTTCTTTTAACCCGTTTCATAATAGTATAAATAATTTATATTTTTGATAATTAACTCCACAATTCACATCATTTTAAAAGAAATATTAATCTAAATCCATCCATCATATTATCAAATAATATATATATTAAGTAATTTAAATATTTAAATTTTATTAAATTAAAAGTATTTCTATCTAATTTTAAATTTAATATAATTTGTATACTAAGTTATTTTATTTATATTTACCATTTAATTTAATAATTTAACTATACTTGTACAATATAGATATATATATATATATATATATATATAGTATTTCTATTTTCTGTATGTAAAATTTTAATTTAATAACTTATTTTGTATTTTTATAATTATTAAAGAATTTTTATTTTGAAATATATGAAATGTTTAAAAAATATTTAATTTTAAGTTATGTTATAATTAAAAAAGGAAATATTTATTTATACTTAATTTTAAAAGATATTATGAATATATTAGTTAGTAATTTATTTGACTATTTTACTATTATTGAAATCTTAAAATTTTATTAATTTTAATGATATTTTATGTAATATAACACATAAATAAAAAAAGGTAATAAATAAGTTTATTTTTCTTTTAACAGTATTGATTTTTTACCTAGAAAATTCCATATTGTAATTAAGAAATTGACCTTAATGTCGATTCACACTCGATAGCGCGCGTGTGAGAGCTGACAACAAATAAAAAATAGCTCGACACGCCATGCAATATGATGGGAAAGTAATAGTTAGAATATGGTGACTTGGTGAGGTTAATTTGCAAATCTGTTTTTATCAAAATTTGTTTTTGCAAGAATTACGCAATGATAATTTACTTAAACCACGTTCATCACATATGATTTTGCAACCGCGATTTCTTTTTTGTTTACTCTAATTAATTCATTTATATATCAGATAACAAATTTTATAGAAATATGTCGTTTCAATAAACCGGTTTGATTTTTTTTTTTTAATATTCACCAAAAGGAACAAAACTAGTTTTCAAATTTAATCTTATTCATAATTTTTGAAATATTAATTATATGTTTAACTTGACCAAATTAATATGACATATTCAGAGAAAAATATTTTAATATGATGTTATGTGCATCGTTTCTGGTGTTGTTAATTTAAGTTTTAGAGGGAAAAATTTAGGAACTACTTCTATTAAATACTTATTTTACTCATTTTCTAACTTTTAAAATATAAATCCTAATAAGATTAGTTTATTGAATATTCCCGGCTAGAAGTGTCAAAAAGATGTTTTAGCGGTATATTGCATGCCTCTGCTAAAATTTGCTGATCCGGTCCTAAGAAGATGATACATACGCCAAACTATGACTTCTGCTTTAATATACAGAAAATTTATTTTTTAAAAAAAAATCATAGCCAATTTCTAGTTCCTATACCTTCGTTCTTCATTATATACGTGAGCTGGTAATACTACTGAGTCTAGTAAAACCCGTGGCCACATAGTCACCTGATCGAGCGTCGCAATCTGCTGCTCCACCGATGATATCGTGACTCCATGAAGCACCGGAACCACCAGAAGGTCTTTCTTTTTTAGATGATTCACAAGATATTCAAGTGCATAGACGGTGTAGTCTTTGGAGAAAACCACCAAAAGAAGCCTAATTCGCTCCGCGAACCGATCGCTCTGATCGTCGAGCTGATAGATCCCATGGCGCTTGATAGTAGCTTTGAGGTAGTTGATGAAGGAGGAGATTGATGGATCGTTGTTGTCAAAGCTGATATAAACGCAGTGATTAGCTTTGTCGTTGTTATTGTTGTTGTCAATGTCCATATATTGATTGGGAATATCAAAAGGCAAAAAAAGATTATAGATAACTGTATTGAAAAACGTTTCAGTTTTGCCACCCGTTTTTGGTTGGAATGGGATAAATCGGTAGCTTTTACAAGCAGTTATATATAAACATTATATCCTAAGAGCTAAGCATGAATACATTACAGCAATAATATTCTTTAGGGTCAATTCCATATTAGCGTATAGAAGCTTCTCAAATATAAAATAAGACCAAACATTTCTACGAAATTTTATTTGATTTATTTACTACTGCTACTTGTAAAGTTGACCGTTTCTGATTGGTGGAAAGTATAACCAATATTAGGTTCAACCGGAAATTTAGTTTTGATTACGAAAATTAGATTTATAAGCCCTAGGAACAAAACCTTATTACCAACTTTCCGATGTGGGACAAATTTGATGCTCTTTTGCATATGCACTAGTGAGTTTATTTATTTATTCTTTTTTGTAAAGGTGATTTATCGGTGATACGTATTATTAACACACGGACATAGCTGGTTATTGAAGATTAGGGTTAGCTGCTATGTAATTCTTATTTAATTGATATATCTTATTTAATTGACGGGATTTCGCCAATTAACCTATGTATATAACCTGTAAAATCATTTCAAGTTTTCCATATCAACACGTTTGAAGAAAGTTTTTCGAACCTGATATTTTTTGGAAAAGACCTAATCTAATTATGTATACAATACCAACCGTTAATTTTTTTTATTTTTTTATTTTTTTTGGTTCAACTACCAACCGTTAATATATAAACATATATATACACATATAGCGTATATTAGTCCTGGGAATTTAAACCGAAACCGAAGAACCGAACCGAAACCGAAC
>OVBI01000665.1:0-59591 GCA_900406495.1 Sisymbrium altissimum
AGAGAGAGAGAGAGAGAGAGAGAGAGAGAGAGAGAGAGAGAGAGAGATAGACACATACGATAGGGAATTTCTTGCATTTAGTTAATGACGCCTTGTGGCAATTGTTAGCACTCCATGCTGCGTTGCCTTCACCATCGAAGATACCACCTCCGTTTAACTTAAACCCATTAATGTTGCGGAAAGCGACCCAATAGTCCTTCCCGTTAATGTTTCCGTCAGCTTTCACAGTGCCTAGAAGAGCGATCCTTATTGGAGCTTTGCATGGACCCACCATCTCTATTTCCCCAAGCTTGTATTCACCTTTTGGGATCAAAATGGTGGTCTTCGTCGGGCACTGGCATGCCTCCTTGAATGTTTTCAACAATACCTGCATCCCAAAGATCTTAATTTTGCTTGGAGAACAACAAAATTAATGCCGGACAACGGGATGGTAATTACTTATTAGAAACTTACGTTGGTGATATCAGACCCTGGAGGAGAACTGATTTTGAACTCTTTAGCATTTGCTGATAAACCTAACAAACAAAAAACAAAAAACGTGGATACTCCAAAATGTACACCCATTATTGGGATTTATTTTAGTCACTAGTGATTACAATTTTTTTTTTTTTTTTTTTGTAATTCACTAGTTATTATTTAATAGTATTTGAAAAAAATATTTTTCTTATTTATATTTTGTTCCTTGGTTTGGTTGCCATTATATAGTCTCTAGGAGGAGAGAGATTTGAACGTTACTTTCTTCTCCACCGTTCCTTTCGGCTTTTCTTACGGATATCTTTGGAAATTTTTAAAATGTGTTTGACGTAAACAAAAATACCATCGTTTTCCGAAAAAAGATACTCCATTTTTAGACAACGAAGACCTTTTCTCTGGTATGTTAAAAGGTCTAAAATATGCGATTGTGGGATTTTGTGCACCTGGGTGTATTTTTTAACCTGTGATTAAGTGCTTACGTCAGAAGGCAACTATAAAAATAGATACGAAGTTTACATCATGTATATTGTCATGTTGTAATTTTTGGGTTTAAGTGCACTTATATAGTATAGAAATTGTTAGTGGTGTTCCCAAACAAAAAGCTTCAACTAGTATTTTAAGACCTCTCCTGTCGTCCTGCATGCAATGGTTTGAAGTAGACATAATTAAGATTCTTTAATGTTTTTAAGATTCAAATGAGCGACTGAAATTGCATACTAGTAGAGACGACACTTTAATTGAGATTACAATATAGAGTGTTCTCCGTTTCATTATCACAAGAAGCGACCAAATCTAGTTGCCTCCAACCAAGATACAAGGCTCGCCTTCCTCTTTTGTTTTTTTTTTTTTTTAACTCTAGCTCGCCTTCCTCTTTCTTCCAGCCTATATATATTTATCCGAATAGTTTTTGAGTACACATTTAATGGCGAAATGGGATAAACGACTATGGATTGCATGTATATAGCACCAAATACATGTAGTCTTTTACCAAAAGAAAAAAAAAAATACATGTAGTTTTCGGTTTAGTATGCTAATTAATTAATTTTGAGCTCCGATCGAAGGGTACATCCTTTCAATGAGGAGACCTGTGAGACCTTGGTTTAATCCGATTCAGACAAATCATTGATTTTACTGGTAATGTTTATTTTAGTATTTTTCATTCTAAAAACTTTGAAATCTTCGTAAAAATCATCTATATGAAAATATAAAAGTCATCTAATGAAAATATGATAAAATAATAATTTAGATTATTAATTACATAGGTTAAATTTTTTTCATTTTATTTTATTTTTGCCTTTTATTTTTTTCTAAATCATAAAATAAAATTATTTATCTATCATCAATTTTGCATGAATTTAAATTATACATCCAAAAAAATTAATGATAAAGCTTAATACAACAATATTAAATTATTATTATTTTAGGTAATTAAAAAGAATATTGAAAAGTCTGAGATTTATTAATTTTAAAACCATGTGTATCGTTTAGAAAAATATTAATGAAAGATCCTCTAAATCTCTTCACGAACAAAGAAAAAAATTAAGATAAAGTTTTAACTTAAACTATATTTAAAATATTATTTAATATGATATTCATAAAAGATCTATTGTAATGACGGTCTCATAAAGTTCCTATGATTTAGATAATTTACCCGGCCAAATAAAAAAAAATAAAAAAATTGATTTACTATAAGTCTATATGAGTTCCATCGTAACATAGAAAACCCCTTATCATAAAAGCACAAGAGAAACAGAGAAAAGAGGAAGATGGAATCGTTCACAGAGGATCTATGGGCGATTGTACTCGCGAGATTATCGCTTAAGAGCAGCACAGCTTCAAAACTTGTTTGCAAGCAGTGGAAATCGATCGTAGAGTCGTCGTTTTTCCGTAACCTTTTCCTGTCGCTGCACCAAAACTCGCCCTCTTCTTCTTCATGGTCGCTCATGAGCTTCTCTCGTCGTTCAATCCCAGTCGTGGCTCACTACCGATGCGACACTTGGGGACTTGAACAATCTTTGGGATCTCTCCTCAAGTCTTTCGTAACTGACAAGAATCAGAACCCCGAATTAGAAGGAGGCGGTGTCGAGGCTTACTCCGATGTTGGGTTGATTTTGATCCACGTAAAGTCAACCGACAAGAAGAAGGGATCCCTCTTCGTGGCTAACCCGGTTTCACGGGAATGCGTAGAAATCTTTCTTGATCCCCTCCCTAAAGGGTTTCAGACGAATGAACATCTCTGGCAATGGGGGATTGCCACACGAACTGAGAACGGCGTCCTTTTGGGTTACAAAGTTGTTCTCTTTGATACAGTTAAACAACGGAGTGAGACCAAGTTAACTTGTCTGATATATTCATCTGAGACAGGCTTGTGGAGTCTCGAAACTTTCCATCTTCCTTACTTTTTCCACTTTCGTTGTTTTCGGTATCTCATTAGCTTGAACGGAAATCTTCACTGGCTCGTTACGAACAGTGACGGTTACCAAGTTCTATTATCCATGGATTTCTACGCTACTAGCACGGGCTATGATCGATGCCGTGCTACGCCTTTCCCTGACTTAGAGGAAACTACCAAATTCGAAAGAGCATGCACAACTTGTCAAGGATTTCTCATGTATATGAACGTAGCCTCTGCCACCAATGGAAGTCTAGGTCTAGGGGATAAGTTATATTTATGGAGGCTACGGAGCGAGGGATGGCAACTAGTATCTCAAATCTCCCCAGCTTTTATCTTGCGCGATTATTTACCGCTGACGATAGACCCTTTTGATCCGAGAACAGCCTACTTTTGGAGCATGGGACCAGAACGTTTATTATCTATCAACTTACACAATGGTAACCTCGTGGTCCACAATCAGTTCGAATGTAGCAGTGATGGTCACATTATGATTCCCGTTAACGACCCAAGAGCTATGATTTCCCTCAGCCCGACATACATCGAACATCCATACCTTCTCCCGTTCGTACTCCCACAATGGCTGCATCGAATCCCTAACACGGTGAGAAGAGCTAATTAAGACGTCGTGTTATGCAAGATGGAGAAGTCGTCGTACCATAAGACGTCTTTTATTTTTTTAGTTTTCCTGGTTCATTCTCCCACAATAGCTGCATCAGATCCCGAGCACGGTGAGAAGCGCTTAGACATAGTATTTCTAAGACGTCTTTTGTTTTCTTATTTTGGCTAGTTATTGATAGTTCCTTACGCAAGTTGAATAAGTCTTTTTTTGTGTTTTTGTTGGTAGAAAATAAGAGAGAAATAAAATGCTTACCCGGTGTTTTTGTGATTTGATTGCTTAATTATTGTGTCCTCAAAACATGCTCTCTTTTGCCCGTAATCAGATTCCATTATCGTATCAGACAAGTAAATACCATAAGAACACAGACAGTCATCATAGAAACTTCGAAATCTTCGTAAAAATCATCTATGTGAAATTTTTTAAAAAATCGTCTGTATGAAAATATGATAAAATAATAATTTAGAATATTAATTATATAATTTAAGTTTTTTTCTTTTTTTTACTTTTTATTTTTTTCTAAATATCATAAATAAAATTAATTATCTATCATCAATTTTGCGTGAATTTAAATTATACATCCACGAAAAAATTTACAGGATATTGTTAAAGTTTAATACAACAATATTAAATTATTATTATTTTAGGTAAATAGAATACTAAAAAGTCTGAGATTTATTAATTTTAAAACCATATATATTTAGAAAAATATGAATGAAAGATCCTCTCAATCTCTTCACTAACAAGAGACAAACAAAAAATTAAAGTTTTTAGTTTAAACTATATTAAAAATATTATTTAATATGATATTCATAAAAGATCTATTCTAATGACTGTCTCCAGAAAGTTCCTATGAATTAGATAATTTACCCGACCAAAAAAAAAAAATGATTTACCATAGTCTATATGAGTCATCCATCGTAACATAAAAAACCCTTGATCATAAAAGCGCAATAGAAACAGAGAAAAGAGGAAGATGGAATCCTTCACAGAGGATCTATGGGCCATTGTACTGGCGAGATTACCGCTTAAGAGCAGCACAGCTTCAAAACTTGTTTGCAAGCAGTGGAAATCGATCGTAGAGTCGTCGTTTTTCCGTAACCTTTTCCTGTCGCTGCACCAAAACGCGCCCTCTTGTTCTTCATGGTCGCTCATGCGCTTCTCTCATTGTTCAGTCCCAGTCGTGGCTCACTACCGATGCGACACTTGGGGACTTGAACAATCTTTGGGATCTCTCCTCATGTCTTTCGTAACTGACAAGAATCAGAACCCCGAATTAGAAGGAGGCGATGTCAAGGCTTACTCCGATGTTGGGTTGATATTGATCCATGTAAACCGACAAGAAGAAGGGATCCCTCTTCGTGGCTCATCCGGTTTCACGGGAATGCGTAGAAATCTTTCTTGATCCCCTCCCTCAAGGGTTTCAGACGAATGAAGTTCTCTGGCAATGGGGAATTGCCACACAAACTGAGAACGGTGTCCTTTTGGGTTACAAAGTTGTTCTCTTTGATACAGTTAAACAACGGAGTGAGACCAAGTTAACTTGTCTGATATATTCATCTGAGACAGGCTTGTGGAGTCTCGAAACTTTCCATCTTCCTTACTCTTTCCACTTTCGTTATTTTCGGCATCTGATTAGCTTGAACGGAAATCTTCACTGGCTCGTTACGAACAATGACGGTTACCAAGTTTTATTATCCATGGATTTCTACGCCTCTAGCACGGGCTATGATCGATGCCGTACTACGCCTTTCCCTGACTTAGAGGAAACTACCAAATTCAAAAGAGGTTGCACAACTTGTCAAGGATTTCTCATGTATATGAACCTTGTAACCAATGGAAGTCTATGGGATAAGTTATATGTATGGAGGCTACGGAGCGAGGGATGGCAACTAGTATCTCAAATCTCCCGAATTTTTATCATGAGCGATTATTTACCGCTGACGATAAACCCTTTTGATCCGAGAACAGCCTACTTTTGGAGCATGGAACAAGAACGTTTATTATCTATCAACTTACAGAACGGTTACCGCGTGGTCCACAATCAGTTCGAACGTAGGAGTGACGGTCACATTATGATTCCCGTTAAAGACCCGAGAGCTATGATTTCCCTCAGCACCCGGAGAGATATGACACACATGACAT
Source organism: Sisymbrium altissimum (assembly GCA_900406495.1). Taxonomy (NCBI): domain Eukaryota; kingdom Viridiplantae; phylum Streptophyta; class Magnoliopsida; order Brassicales; family Brassicaceae; genus Sisymbrium; species Sisymbrium altissimum. The sequence goes on from OVBI01000665.1 coordinate 5,631, forward strand.
ATCCATACATTCTCCGGTTCGTACTCCCACAATGGCTGCATCGAATCCCGAACACGGTGAGAAGAGCTAATTAAGACGTCGTGTTATGCAAGATGAAGTAGTCGTCGTACCATAAGACATCTTTTATTTTTTTAGTTTTACTGGTTCGTCCTCGCACAATGGCTGCATCAGATCCCGAGCACGGTGAGAAGAGCTTAGATATAGTATTGCTAAGACGTCTTTTGTTTTCTTATTTTGGCTAGTTATTGATAGTTCCTTACGCAAGATGAATAAGTCGTAAGACTATTTATAGTCTTTTTTTTTGTGTGTTTTTGTTGGTAGAAAATAAGAGAGAAATAAAATGCTTACCCGGTGTTTTTGTGAGTTTGATTGCTTAATTATTGTGTCCTCAAAACATGCTCTCTTTTGCCCGTAATCAGATTCCATTATCGTATCAGACAAGTAAATACCATAAGAACACAGAAAAAAGTAGAGTAGGTTTAGAATGATAAACATAGAAGAACAAAGGTTAAGCAAGGAACGTGCAGTCTCACGAAACTGAAGAACGCAGGGAAGTTAGCTTTGACTTTGATTTTTGGGCAATTGTTGCATTTCCGTTGGTCTCTAAGAGTAGCCATAATAAGATTCTTCTAATGTTTTGAAGATTCATGTGGGCGACTAAATTTGCATACAAGTAGAAACACTTTGATTGCGATTACAATATAGATTCGTTTGTCATTTCCAAGCACACGAGGCGACCAAATCTCGTTGCATCCAACCAAGATACAAGGCTCCGTCTCTTTCTTCCAGCCTATATTTTTCCGAATAGTTCCTGAGCAGACTTTTAATGGTGGAATTCACCAGGGGGCTCAAAGGGTAAGGAGTGAAACCCGCCATCCCAAACCGTGACCTCCATTTTCCTAGGAGCTCGTGCCGCTCCACCCGATCAGCTCCTTCACATGCGATGATGTTCACGACATCTCTTGCTAGACAGTGCTGCTCCACATTAATCCTCTGTTTGTGATTCCTTGGGAGAGTCACATCAATCGACTCGAACATGGCGTCATAGTAATCCATTGTCTCCTTGAACCTCGGGAAGAAAGCGGCAGTGTTTGTGTTTGATTCTTGCTCCACAAGAGTCACCACTTTGGGAGATAAGCTCTTCACCATCCTCAGTAACCGGTCCCTGCAAGAAAATATACTCAGTCAAGAGAAAGTAAGCACACAAGAATCATCCCTATATGTTTTTAACAGTTTCCGAAAACAAGCAGTACCGGTGATTCTCGGTGCTCACGCTTTCGTCAGGCATATGATGAAGCACAAAGGCAAAGTTGACGGCTAGAGCTTCCCCTGGTCGGACTCCGAGGTTTTTAGGTTTCACCTCGGACACTGACACTGACACCGAGTTGAACTCAAATGGAACGTTGAACTGCTTAGCAAGCTTGGCGAGTCTGTTTCCAACAATGCTTAAGCCACCTCCACGTGCATACGCTGAGGTCGTATCGTCAATACCCGTTATGCGTATCCGAGGAGGCCCACCGGGCCTAGCTGCAAAAGCCTGGATAAGAGTAACCCATTGACTCCCTTGACCGATTTGGAAATCGATAATGTGAACTCTGTTTTCTTCCTTCATGGCTTCAGCAATGGCACCATTTGCTGACATGTAACCAAACTTGAAGTAAGGGCAAACCTCATAGAGGATGTGCATGTAGGAGAGAAGCTCGGTGCTTGCGGGCTCAGGGCACCTATTAAGTGATTTGTATATGGAACTACCCGACGAAGCTAACTGAGCCACTAGGCCTTCTAGTAAGTAAGCTCCCAACCGTTGGATAGGCTCACCAGAAACCGATACCATCTGGCGCAGCTTTTCCATCATCGAATGTGCCATCATGAGATCGTTTTCAGACATAGCTTGTGCACATGAAATAAGATCAGCTCTTAGATCACGTCTTGAGACGGCCTCCAAAGTTGATCTCCAGCTATTAGTCTCTTGACACGACATCGAATCAAAGGAGTCATTGTAATCGACGACCAAGTCCAAGGAGTCCGGCCCCATCATCACAGTTTCCAGTTCCTTTATCTTGTCGTTAAAATCGTCCGTCACACAAGAGCCAGAGGTATCCTCATATGCAGAGTTGTTATGTGAGACCAAAACCGTAGCGTTTGACAGAACATCGTAAGCAGGAGAGTCGGGTGATGATGACGGCTCGAGCATGCAGTACCGTTTACGGGAGTTGTTAACCGGTATGTACCTAAGCCTCCCAACAGAGTTGGCTTCAAAAGGAGGCAAAGAGTACGCCTCAATCTCTTGTCTTGGATGCTTGTACATTTCTTGTCACTTGTGAGATTCACACCTTAAGATGATCTGCACAAATCCAAGTAGAAAGAATCAGACTTGACTCATCTGAAACCATCATCCAAGAGAAGCTCTAAGCTCATGTCAAGACCTAAATTGCCAAACATATAGTTTTGTAACTCAGATCCACAAGATGCCTCTATTTGCAAGGGACCCAATAAAGGAAAATACGTAACTCAATTATATGCAATAGTATCTGATCAAAAATTCAAATCTAATAACTAAATGGTTCTGCAGCTACTCATAAAAACAGAGATTAAAAAACTCAAAACAGAGAAGCAATAATTATACCTTTTTGGTTAATTGAGCAACATACTCTCCGAAATCAAAAAGTTTCCGACAGGATCAAGAACGAGAGAGAGAGAGAGAGAGAGGGTTTAGGATCTTATGTCTGACTATATTTTAAGGGGTCATATGGAAGTTAGAAAATTCGAGGAAGTAAAGAACGAACAGAATTGCTCGTGTGAAGAAAAATCCAATCTTGTTAGTACCCACCTGACTTTTTCTGAGATGAAAAACCTTAAAATTAGTGAATCTTATGGAAGTACCATGTGAACCAGAGCCATGAGCAAGATGAGAGATAAAGTTGTCGGAGACAAAGCACATGGGATTTGCTCGAATGACTTTATAACAGAAGTCACTCTTACTCTTATCAGAGAAAAAGAGAGAGAGAGAGAGAGAAAATAGAATCTCAATCAGGCGTGTTATTTACGAGTATACCACTCAAACATGTCTCGACCACCACCACAACATTTTATTATTAACACTCCAATTATCGAAGATACATGTCCCCAATCCAATATTTGTCTCAATCCGTTTTTCAACTTTCAGTATCTCGAATCATATTATAACGAAAAAGGTATGAAAAGATATATTTAGTTTTAATACAATAATAATATAAACACAAACAAACAAAAAACAAAACAAAATGAAGACGAGAATACCACAGAAAATCAAAGTCAAAGAAAGTTGACCGGGTAGAGAAAGACTACAATGTAGAATTCAAATGCTGTGATCCCATGCCACACACGACTGTAGAAAACACAGCTATGTTGATTTTCGATCGCTTTCGTGCGTGAACAAGAAGTTTAAAGTTTTCAAATTAAATTTGCTTGAATTTTAGGATTAAATTTTGATGATCGAACCGAAGCGTTCAATCAGAAGTTCAGAACCGATATACACATGGGTCGGAAACATGTTGGATCATAAGGAAAGATACAAACAATACTGGTATAAAGTGGTCAAATATAAACAGCCCTGGTCGTATATTGAACGTTAAATAATTTATTAACTATATAATGAGCATTTTTATAAACTATATACTTGACGTTGAAATAGTTATGCTTCTTTAGTAGATAGTCTTTTGTAAGACCAAAATAATGTGAAGGCATTTTCATGTGCATTTCTGCGGATTTTGTAAATAAAAAAAAAACTATGAAGTTATTTAGTAAAATTACTCTAAATCTTATGAAGAGCGATTGAGATAAGTGGGGAGATTCAATTTTGCAAAGCACCAAGAAAGTATTGAACAAGAAAATTTTCCCAAGCACTAAGAAATTTTATAGAATATCAACTTTCTTTCAGCTTTACTCTCTTTTTTGTTAAGTGAATGTTGTGTCATCGTGACCCCACAACACAACTCCCCCTTGCCGTTCTTTATTCTTTTCTTTTTTTTTTTACGGCCCTGCCATTATAATATGGAGATATCACGTTTAACAAACTGTGATATGGAATGTGTTAAAAACTTATATACATGAAATCTGTCTTTTTGTCGTTTTCTAAGCTTCATATAAAGAGAAGAGGGATCCATGGACCATATTTGTGAATGTGTATGTACATGGACTTGTGAACTAAAGAAATTCCAATGCTAACTCTTTTTTCATTCTTCCTTCCTAGCTTACCAGTTAACTCTTTCAGCCACATCTCAAACTATTTCTTTTTTTTTTGGGTATCTTTCTAACCCACTATTAACAGAAATAATACTTCTAATTCTCAAATTATCACTATCTAAATTTTAGATTTTTGCTATTCTGTTTCTTGTACTTTTTATTTCCCTCTTTGAAATTAATCCAGACGATTTTTTTTTTGGCAACAGACGATTAAAAAATAAAAACTCATTGCCATTATTAACAATTTTGATCATATGTAATGCCATAAAGTGTAATATTTAATCCACTAAATAAAAGATAAAAAGCACTGATTCAATGAGTGTGAGGCATTCATGTAAATTAAAACGAAAGGTGTTCCCCGAGTTCAAAACCCAAGAGGGGAATGCAAACTTTTGGTTTCTTTGTTTCAGTACAAATACGGATATGGTTCCTGACACGGATCATATGTAGCCCACACACATGTGAACAGGCTCACATATAGATATCAATGTTCAAAGTCAAGATTGGAGAAAATAAATACTCCATCCATGATGTGTAGGGAATGGAGCAATTAAGGACTCCATCCATAACCTTGCAAGTTGTTACGTTCTCTAATAGACATTAATGTGTAAGGAAATGGAGCATTTAAGGACTCCATAATCAACCTTTGCGAGGCGGTTACGTAGACACTTACCAATAAACAAGTTCTTGTTCAGGTTCTTATCACAGAATCCTCCAATAAGAGAAGAGTTAGATAGCTCAAAGCCTATGTAAGAGTTGTAGAAAAGACGTAAGATACGACTCCTTTGATGCTATTTCCAACTTTTCAATTTTCATTGAGCAATGAATAGGGCTAATGGGCTTCCAATTTGTTTCCCCTTAAATATTAGTGATTGTAAACATTCATTTCTTACAGTTAATGGAAGGAAAATCTGTCTTTTTGGAAACTTAAATTCCAACAAAGCTACAAAAATTTCATATGCAAGATGGTTTTAAGATGCCACCCCAACCACTACATAGAAGGTATGAACAATTTGATATCCACAAAGTGAGAACAAACAAATTAGAAAATATCAGTAAATAGAGTTATTAAGGCTACAAACACTTGTTTTCCAAAACAAAATGATGAATTTTAGGATATGAAAACTACATACAATATAATATATATAAGGGGAAGAAGCATCAAGGATTGGATCTGAAAGGATGGCGCTCGTTTGATTGAGGATCTACCTTGGGCGAGAGATTATATCCTTGAAGCAGATCGCGGATTTTTGAGTACATCAACACCTGTGATGGATCTCCTCCACCACCACTGCTCTGTGATGCCACCCTCGAATTTTCCTGCAGCTTAATCTTCTCAAAGAGATACTGCTTCTCTGCCTCTGCCTCGCTCAGCCTCTGTTTAAGATAGTTACTCGCGTATTCCTCCTCAGATTTATCCATTTTCGCTAGTACAATCCTCTGCAACCTCTCAGCCTCCCGCTTTGCTTCGTTGGCTTTAAGCTGGAACATGTCTGCCTCCGCTTGCTTCAGCCTCACGATTCTCTCCAGCTCGTCTATCTGAAGTTTCTTCTTCTGCCTCTCCGCTTTCAGTTCTGCTACTTCTTTGGCTTTGTCTTCCAGCTCTCTATCGCAAGTCTCGAGAGCCATGCGTGCCTTCTTGAACATCCTCATCTTCTCCTCAGACACTACTTCCATTTTCCTCAGAGTCTCCTGTACAACTTCAGCGATTCGGCTGCATGCATCCTGAGGTGCTATCAGACGTCCGCCTTCTCCATTTTCAAAGCTCTTAGCAGCGTCTAACTCGATCTCTTGAGTGACATGGTAACGAAAAGAGTAAGACTAAAGAAACAGAGTAATGTTCATGCACAAATAAAACAAATGAAAACACTTGCGATCAGTATTGTTACCTTGGAAAAACATTAATATTAATTTGGAAGCTGTTGTCTCTGCCAAACCACCCTTAATCTTCTCAATAAGCTCCTCACACTTCCAGAATAGTTTCCTACCTCGATGATCCTCGCTTCCTCGGAAAATCCTACTAACAAAGTCGAGTTCTTTAATCAAAGATTCCCGATCCCAGTTTGGTGCACATTGCTGAAACACATCTTTAACCCAACCCAGCAGCTCAGAAGTGCGATTGCATGCCCGACACTTGAACAACATTTCTCCCGGACCTGATGTATTCTTAGCAGAGGATCCTGCAGTGATCTGTCCATCCCGGATAGCACAATCTGTATGAGTCCAGTGGGAACACAAGTCGCATCCAATCCAGCGGCAGGTATTGACAGAAAAATCAAACTTGCTACAGATCACACACATGCATAGGTTGCAGAACCCTTTCCTGTTGGTGCATACTTCGCAGTAGCAATCATCAGCTGGTAGTTGGTTTTGGCAGGCTATATTTCTGCATCTCTTGTATACAAAAATCTCAATGAGAGATGTCTGAGACAGACTGATATTCGGGTGCAAGAACGCCTGGATTCCTGTGTTTATCGCTACAAGGATCTCAAGCTGCACACGATGAGCCCTAACAAGTGTTGTAGAGGTCAAATCAGATCTACTCTGAACAAGCTTCTGCAGGAACATGAATTCATCTACGCTGTGCGGTGCGTTTCCCTCCAGGATAGATTTAAGGCCGTTCTTTAACTCCTCGAGAAACCCATCCGGCAATCTGTGCATCCTCTCGGCGACTAACTCGACTCTTTCCCTAGCTACGTCACGTACTGATACTTTATCTGCACTAGAGACATGGTGCATCACGGTTTGCTCCTGAGTATCAGGCTCAGTCTTTTGTTTCACCGTCTTATTTGCCACGACAGCATCTCCGAGTGGCCAAGTCTCTTGAGAGCTGGCACTCTCGGCTGGAGACTCGCGCACAAGATCAGAGTTAGAGCGTGGGTCCTGCGACAAGTTGGGATCCGAAGACACCAGTGAAAGAGTGGTTTCCAGACCCCCGTTTCGGAGTTGCTGACGTGGAGGTAACATCTGGTGAGGATGATTGGAGCCAGACGATGTGCCCATCAATAATAATAAAGGAACCAGTTAAAAGGCTGCATCAAACGAAACCCGAATCATCTCAAAGTAGTGACTTAACACAGCAAACAAAATGAATCCAATGTAATAATCAGACACATGTGACTTTTCAAACTGCATTAAATCATAAGCATGTATTTATATAGCGAAGCGAGCTCTCAAAATTGACTTTTAACCCAGAAAAAAAAAACCCAAATTTATTTGTCAAAATCCCTAGAAATCCCAGAAAAAAATGTTTATAAAATGCAAAAGCACGTTTCCAGTATCTCTGAGACGACAACAGATCAAAGACTAATGGCTTCTCTAAACCATAAATACAAGACACGTTAACATCAGTAAGACACGAAACCTTATTGACCTCAAACGATTAAACAAATCCCAAAGTCAAACACGGAAACGCAAATAACGGAGAATCTTACAGATTCGTAGCAGAAAAAAAAATAGATTAAAAAAATCAAGCTAAGATACTGTATTCCCAACTCAATCGTAACTGAAATCTACCACAGATTTTCAAACTAGCCTCCAACTTCAACAAGTCGATCATTAAAGTTTCTCTTCTTTTTACCCAAGGAAACAAAGAACTCATATAGAGACAGAGGAAACAGATCCGTGCATGAACAAAAAGGAGAAGGACTCACCGGAACGGGAGAGACGCCGGGAGCTGTCGCCGAGGAACAAAAGGGAGAGAGTGAGCAAAGACAAAAATGTAACGCGAAGAATAATTATTACTTTTTGGGGGTTTGACGGAAATAGTTTAAAGTTCGAACCGCTCCACACAGCTGCCGGTTTTTTTAACTATGTAAGGTAACCGAACCAGCCGGTTACCTCTCTGCGTCCTGTTGACTTTTGACTTCATTTTTCTAATTTTCAAGGTGATGTAATTAACAACGTTTAACACTAATAGGCCAATAGTAATGTATTTTTTATTTTTTCATACTGTACTACATAAGCCGCTTACATTTTCTTGTAGGTGTTGACAAAGAAAGTTCTTTCTCCGTAAACGCCGAAGACAAAAGGTTCCATTGGGGCAGTTGCGAATTTAACTTATGTTGGTGAAACTAAGCTAGCAAAATGAAGGAAAATGAACAATGAAGTCACTTATATGGGCCAATGTAGATGTGGTAATGTCAAAATCAAGGCAGGCTGTTATTTGTGACTGGGCCTTTGGTATAATTTGAAAAGGATTAACAAAGAAAATTTTTTCCCTTTGTTTTTGTGGTCCATCTTCTAACCTGACCCCCTTTCTAACGAATCTATATTACTACAACAAAAATACATACAAAGATATCCAATTCACCCCATGCCTAGCTCATCTTCTTTACAATATGCTTTTAATTTGAGACACTGATTTCTTTGCTTTTTTAATGTCAAGCGTTGGACTCTACTACTATGCATATATGCATGCAAATATCATCTATTAGACTCTAAAATGTTGGCCAATCAGAACATTCTTCAATTTGTTGTTTCATGTTTTTGTAGTACTCAATCTTATAACTGATACCCATTATAACGTTATGACATATTAAAAATAATAATAACAAGGACGATATGCGCTATACAGGATTTGAAGATCTACCTTGTTTATATTTACGAAGCTAGAGCCAAACTGTATCTAGGTATATAACTGAGTAACATAAAATTAAACAAGTGTGAGTATAAAAGACACTGATATTGAATGTCAAAGATTTTAACTCTAAGATAATTGAGTTGTTAACAAACAAAATTAAACATGCCAAAAATTATGTGGGTTAAATTTGGATCTCATTAGTCTCCAACTTGAATAAACTGTTACCCACATTTTTATTGTTTTTAATTACATCGGAAAATTCGAACAAGACTTTTTAGTAATTTTTTGTTGATTATTTTTTTCACATATTTATTTGTTGATTTCGGTTTTATAAGACGGTATCGTCTTATATAAAACGGTACTGTAGCTTTATTTTTTTAACATTATTCACAAAAAAAAGTGTCGTCTCCCACGAAGAAAGAAAGTAAATGTGTAACGAGACAGCATCATTTCTATCTTTGCAATAAACCAAAAAGTGAAATTAATGAAGTGAGCTTAGAATTCTTTTTACAAAAAGAAAAAAGCAGAAGAGACAAACACAGCTACACGTTGGCACTTGGCAGTATCTAGGGAGAAAAGAAACCGGAGTGGAAAAAAAAGATCCCACGTTTATTAATAAAAATGTTGTAGTGAAATGATGAAAATGAAATTTCGTAATCGTAACAAATCGGAGTAAATAATAATATGATAAAGAATACAATCTTTGGGAGCTAATAAATTATTGATGGCTGCCCCGACAAAGCGAGAATCAGACGACGTTGACGGGTTTCCGAAGGAACATGAGCGAAGAAGGTGGCGCGTCTCCAAGCCACGCGCCGACGTAAAGGCGTTCGTAGTAGTGGACACAGTAAAGGGAGAGTGAGAGCTGCAGCTGGTCTCGGCTCCAGAGGATTTTAGGTAGTCGTGCGAGGACCGGACGGATGCAGAGGAAGTAGAGACATCGGTAGCCACCGAGAGCCGAAACAACGGAGCGAAGGGAAAGTGAAGGTCGTGGTGACACTTGTCGGAAACAGAGCTCTTCCCATATTGAGTCGTTGCGAGCCACGGCTGACCAAAGACGGCACACGCAAGCGGCTGAGCAGAGAGAAGGGCCGTCTAGTCGCCGGAGGATTTCTACGAGCACGTCGTGGTGGTCGTTGATGGAGTACTCGGGAACAAGTTTCACTCGCTGTCTCTTGTTGTTACTTTTCTCGACCATCCCAGTTCGTTTCTCCGACATAATACTAGAAAGAGAGAAACAGAGGGAGAGAGAGGTTTGTGTTTCGAAGAGAGAAGATTGATACAGCTGTTGAAATCACACGGGCACATATAAATATATATATATATATATATGTAAGAATATTGTGTGTAAGTGAGAAGCAGAGAGGGAGTGATGTTTATATTCAATCTGTAAAGAATAAAAATTAATGTTGGTTGGGTGGTTCTTGTTGCTTTTAAAACCTTAGTCTATACCATTACTTGTTGTCTTTTTGTTTTAAAAGCTACTGGTAGAACATTTAACTATTTGTTTCTTTGCTTCACTAATCTTGCATATATCTTTTTATCCTAGTATGACCAGTGAAATTACCTAACACCGATACAAAACTACATATGTATATCCAATTATTGATTGAACAGAATTGGATAGTAATATATGTATAGTTAGTCTACGGACGAGCGAATCGAGTATTGGATTGTGAACAAAAATAATACTTTAAAATGATTTTTATAGCTTTGGTTATGGAGACGTGATAATATTTTTGGTCCAACTAGAATTTGATATTGATCGCTCTAAAATCAACTAATTAATCAAGAAATCATTTGGAAAGATGCAAGACTTATTTGTGTTTATAGATATATATTATTATTTTTAGTGACTCTAAAGTCTCTAATATATAATTGGTTAACATATTAGTGATCAGTGTTTGCCTTTTGAAAGTGAGCTAGAGGGAGGCCCGAAACTTCAAACCTAATCAAGATGAATTGGTAACTAGTCTTGTGGTGTGCTGTGTAAATTTGAAGTATATTAGTATGAATATAATATTACTAAAGGTGACTATGTGTGGAAATAATACCTACTTGTGAATTTATAGATATTGGTGGGTTTGGGTAACGTAGAAAGTGAAAGGATTTGGAACGACGAGTATGTTATTTGTTTCCTCCACGCTTAAATAGATCGTGCGTGTGACTCCTTCTTTGCTTTCTGAACAGTAGTGTTAGTCAAACCTCTCGCTGACTATTTTTAATTTTAATCAACCAATTACACTCACAATAAAATTAAGACCATAATATGAGCTGTAATGTAACTTTCGTTATAGTTTTAATCTAAGAAACAAAGTCATAGACAATGTAAAACTGGGTTTTTTTTTAATTAATTTAACATTTATTCAAAAAAAAAAAATTAAGAAAATATTTTCACCCAAAGAATATTTGTTATTAATTTCTTGCATAACAAAAACAGTTACAACCACAAAATCTATATATGCATTATTACATAGGTGGATAAAAATATGATAAACCTAGATGCATTTTTAAGTGGCCAATTTCGTGAATTATGTACAAGTATTATATGATTTTTTATTTATTTATATAAAACAGAACTACATATTATTGTTTTTTCTATTGATAAAAAAAATTGAGTCATTTAAATCTAGAGACTGGTAAATTAGGTATTAGCTTAAATTTTAATAAAGGTATACCAAAACTAAGAACCAATCTTTTATTAGTATACACTTTCTTTTTAGACTATATACTTAAAAACAAAACAAAACTAGACAAATTGCCATTCAAATTTGTTTTCAAAAGGAAACTAAAATCTTATTGACAAAAAGAAAAAGAAACTAAAAACTACAACAAAATCCAAACAATTAAAAACTAAAAACCAAAAACTAAATTCCAAAAAGTAAAAATACATGAAGAAACTATATGTTGCCATTCAAGCCAGAGTTTTTTCTTTTGACATTTTCCCAAATAGTTTTTCCTTTTTATTTTCCTTTTACGTGAAAATTGCATTCAACTTTGTACGTGTCACTACTAAATGAATATTTCACACCTATAACAGTGATGCCTACGAATATCAAATTAATTAACCATGGCGTTAGTCTATTTAAGAGATTATATCTCACAGAAAGTGTTCACGCCATTTATACTAGCTTCTAATTAACAGCTATATATATATCTAATGTATGCATGTGAACATCTATATAGAGAGAGAGAGAGAAGATTTGTGACTTGTGAATGGGAATCGAGGTGAAGTGAGGAAGGGTCCAAAGGAAAGAATCCACAAGAGAGAACTGCAAATCCGATGCTCTTCCAATTTCGATTTTTTTTAAAAAAAGAAAATTTCGATTTTTTTTTTAAAAAGAAAATTTCTTCTTTTTATACAAATATACATATATATATATATATATATATCTAAAAATTATGTACATACACGAAGACACGCATGTACATAACCTCCTCATTTTTCTTCCCTCTTTTTTCACTAATAGGTTACAAATGTCAATGTTTGAAAAATAAAAGGCTGTGTTCCAAAAAAAAAAAAAAAGTTTACCAAATGTACATCAACATATATATATATATATGTCGTATGCGTGTCTTAGTATATATCTGTTACAGTTTATCTTCTCGAGGTAAAAGAGACATTGTTGTTCGTTCTTCTTGTTGTTTTTGTTGTTTTTTTATGGTTATTATTTTTATTTTGAGTTCTTCCATATGTCTTCTTCGCATTCTCTCGTCTTTCTTGTTTCAGGACCGTTGTACAATTATCATACAGGGGGTATATTCATGCATGTAAAGGTTCACGTAGATGTAATTAATAATACTTTTTCGAAATAAATTTATTTTTTGGTAATCATATAAAGGTGCGGGCATGGCCAATTGTCATTTTTTATTGCGAAAGGTTGTCATTTTTCACGTCTTTCATTTTAGAAAAAAATTGGATTTGATTATGTCACTCGGGGTGATTTTCAGTTGGTTCTAAAACTTGTGGTTTGATGCGTTTCTAATTTGTTTTTCCCCCAGTATATTACACTTACCAGATTACCCAAACCTTCTTCATGTCCGCAAGTTTCTAAAGTTTCTTGATGAACTACGTACCATCCGTGTCTCATAAAAAACGAAATATATACCCATCAAGTTCTAAAACGCATATATTTGTATCCTTTTCAACGAACAATAGCCGTACACTATCATCCAAAGTTCCAAACTAATGCAAAGACAAAAGAAAAGACTGCCACCCCAACAGAAAAAAATATAGAATGATATGAAAAATGAAGGGAAGAAAAAGGAGGAAGTAATTATATGAGAAGGCAAAAAAAAAAAAAACAGCAAGCATCTATCAAACATTTAGTCAATAAGCAACTATAGTTGTCTTTTTGGCGTTGGAATTTCACCCAAAATAGCAAACCCAAAATTCGTTCTATTGCTCAGCTGTCCTAGCCACCATATATAATATTACAGTGTATGTATAATGTAAACAGTTTGTGTATAATATTAAAGTGTGTGTGTTATATACGTATAATATACCCATAAAATTATTGAAGAATAAGATATGAAATGTTAACAAGGAGATGGTCAGGTGAAATGAGAGAGATGGGATTTTGTTTGTCCTGTGTGGTTTGGGGGGCGGGGGGGGGGGGGGAANGGGATTTGTTTGTTAAGCTCAGTTGGTCTGTCGATTATCTATTATATTGATTTTCTTATTACAAACTTTTGTTTCCTAATTATGGAAATGTTGAATACACGAAATAACAAGAACATAATTATGATATATCAACATATCATATAATTGGGACGTTTGATGTTCTTTCATTTAGTTTCTTTCAAATATTTACTTACTCTTTCGACGACTAGCGTTTGTACTTTGTAAAAAGTGTGACATGTGCAGCATCCAATTGGTCAACCTTATATAATTATCGTATTGACTCAGATTTATTAATATTTCCCGGGAAAAGGGGAAATACAATAAACATTTTATTTTATAGCTTTATGAAAATAACACTAACGTCTCTCTCCTCGTTTTGCAAGATTGATTCTTTTAAGATAGAAATCGGGATCCAGACAAAACTCGTTAAACTACTACAGTAAATAACAATGTTGGTTTTGCTAAACTTTGTTGAGTGTGAGAAATCGACCATGTTGGGAGACTGACGAGATTATGAGCAGGAACAACCGAGATCCGAAAACTCTGTAGAATATATTACATGTACTGATACAATAATATAATTATTTAGATTTTCATACATCATATTTTAAGAAACATGACGCCATTGGAAAACAAAATAAATCAGTAGATGTTTGTTGGAGGTAAAGTTTATTTTCCACGTAGCATTGCGACATGGGGATGCCAAACTGATGAGAAATCTCAAATATCTCGATGAATCATATGTCACTATGTCAGCCTCATCCGAGAATCCCGTCCAATGAATATGGAAGCCGCCGGAATTGGTCAAGAAGCTCAGTAAATGTTTGAATTACTCAAACAAGATTTCACTTTTCGTTTTATTTTTTGTTGAAAACAAGATTTCACTTTTCATATAGATTACTTTGTTGTATCAAAATACTCAAACAAGATTTCTTAAAATCTTACTTTCACATCTATATTATCAACATGCTATAGATTTATAAAAAAAACTACGATCTCAGATATTATATATATATAAACAAATTTTAGAATTAACTAGAAAAAAGCAATAGTTGACAAAAAAAAAAAAAAAGAAGAAGAAGTAGTTGACAAAAAAGAAGGAAGTAATAAAGGGAAATACTATGTCAGTTTTAGGAACTGGTATCCAATGTCTAATTAGAGTTCCAAATCAACCAGCTAGGCTTTCTGATATATCTATGTAATATAATAAGAAGTTACTGAGATCGAGGGCAAGCGCAGAACACAAGGCAAACATTAGGTCAACCCTGTAACGCTAAAATATGCAAAGAAAAAACGCGAAGAAAAGACGAATGACACATAGGCCCTCCGTCAAATATTCGATAACGTTATGGAGTTAAGATACACCTCATGTGCATACTGGTAATCGAAGACAATATTAATTAAAAACGATAATTAAGAAGGATTTGGTAATGATTAAAGGAGTAAAGAAGTTTAAGGAGGGATAAAGAGATAAAAGCTCAAGTACAATGATAAAGAAAACAAAGAGGAAAAAGGGTGAACACAAACATCCCCTTCGATAAACAAACAAACTATCACACTCACTGCCATATTTGTCCAAATCCCATTTCACCTTTCACATATACTTACACACACACACACATATATATATATATATGTTTTTTTCCCAACCATTTTTGTATTTGTACCATATTCTTTATGTTTTAATAGGTCGTTTAAACTTCAGCTAATTGTCTTTTTTTTTTCCGTGAAACACCTAATAATTTATACGAATATGTAAAAAATAATATAGCTAAATGCTAAAATTTATTCGTATGAAAAACTTAAATCAGTTGTTAGATTAATGTGACTAAAATATTAAAAGCCCACAAACTAATTTTGGATAGCGTTGTCATCTTTCCATTCGCTCAAGGGCCTGTTCAGTAATGATAAGAAAAATAAGGACATCGGGTTTTTAAGTGGTTAAGATATTGTTAGAGAAAACAAACATAAATCGGGATAAACATAGATATTCCGACTATCCGAGAACAATCCTAAAAGCATCTCCACAAGATAATTAAGGCTCTAATCAGTAAGTTTGGTTTTGTACTTGCAGTGATTAAGTGACATATTTTAATTTTTGTCATGAACAACTTTTCCAATTATGTACTGTATTTGTGGTGACTTTGGATACCATAAAAGAAGAAAATAATAGCAAAAATTTGACAGCTTGAGTTCTAGAAAACGTTTTGCCCAAAAAAAAAGTTATAGAAAACGAAGTATAGTCCTCTTTGATGAACTCTCGAGCATAAGAAATATCAAGACCATCAAAGGCAACAAGCTGTGGTCCTGTAGAAGATAATAATTAGCAAAGGGTTTGATACATGGTGTAAATATTTTTGCATTAAAACCAATACAATTTCAATCCAGCATGAAGCTTCACCTGGAAGCTATCTCTTGGCGTAAAAGACAATATGTGCAGAACTTAACCTGATTTATCGACTTATAAATATCATAGCAAGGTTCAGAATAAGAAAACATATCATGTCCATTACAATTTACATGCAAAAGGCGAAAGCCTGAGAATGAAATTACAAACAATATATAACCTGCCGCCTATATTTATTTGAGTAGCTAATCTATAGAGATCACAAATGATGAAATGAAATAAAAGAACATTGACATTTTCTATAATGCTTAGAGATGGATATGATTTGAAACACATAACACCATAATTGGAACTATATCGTTCAAACATTTTAAATCCTAACATTTCTTTATTTGTAGAAACAACTTTCTTACGTACAACTATTTCTGTATTTTCTCTTTCTATGTAGCCAAACTTTATATAAGACCAGATACATGATGTGGACTACAAAGACATAATTCCCAATACACCTGTAAAAGACAAATGCGTATGATCAACAACTGCGAAACGTCTATAAGCATGTCGCGCATAACATCATCAACTATGAACCAGTGTCTGGTACTTTATTTCAGTGTCTTTAGTGATGGTATCTTTGCTGTTGGACTAAAGCACATAGAAATAGCTTCAATGTTATTTTAAGTGTTTTTTCGTAGTTAGTTGCAATCAGTTTTTTTACAATAACCAAAAACCCTTCAGCACAAACTATTTCTCAAAAGTTATTGCACAATTATACAAATAAAGAGCTAAGTAACCCACTAAAGTAATGCTTGAGGAAACACATTATAGGTAATCAAAGCAAAACAAGTTGTTATGTGTATATCCGCAAATTAACTAAAAACTCTGAGCCACAAATCCATAAATTAAATTGGAACCAAAAGCATTAAGCTATAGATTAGGCACATACTTCCAAAAGTTAATTTGAAATCTACCTTAAATCTACTTGAAAGTAATCTTCTACATTCGATCCTTCTAACTGCAAGTGCAAAGTCCAACCAAAAGAAACGGGAAAACAAAATAAATAAATAAACTAGCTCGGGAAGTTATCTTTCTTATTCCGTCAGTCCAGCAGCTACATTCTAGAGATATATATACGACACCAAAACCAATGATCATATGTGATCCATGACTAATAACGACTTCCTTACTTATGCCAATGCCGGAAGTTACTTCCTCCATATGGATATAATGAAATCAAGCCGCTACACAATCGCTTAAACGGACGGCATATATGAAGTACTGTCAATATAAATATGAGCAATGTATATTCATTCCAATAAAACATTGTGATGTCAAAAATGTGTGTTGTGAAAGAAAAAAAGGAACATGTTAAGGCGATTGTAGCTCAACCAGCTGAACAGAACTTGCGATCTTATGATGAGTAGGACAACTTAAATCTTGTCAAAATCGCAGTAAACCAGTGAGGTTTTAAGATGAAAATGAAATCCAATGGATTGGCGATGGGATTTTGTTTTCAAAATTTGTGGCTAGTGTGTCTCTCTTCCGTTACAGTTTGGTGAGGGAAAGTAGCCGTGGCTACTCCGTGGCTTCTTTTTGCTATGGTTTGGCCACGGAGTCCATGTAATACGATATAGCCACATATATATACCTAAATTCTTTGCTAACGATCGCGTTAGCCTCAAACATAGCCACGGCAAGGCCACGTATTATCTATCACCGTGCACATTATATAAATTGTCATGCCAAAATTATTTTTGGCATGTATTGCCACGGCCAGCCACGGATGGCCAACAAAATCCACGGCTAAAACGTCATTATCAAATGAAATTATTTGAACACAGAGATTATAGAATATAATCTAAGTTGACACTGAAAAACTTGTGGCCATCCGTTGATTGAGTCACATGTATTCGAAGTATTCCGCCATGTATTTTCAGTAGACATACATAAATAGCCATTATCTTTTTCAAAGGCCATCTATTATCTATACAAGGCTAATGGTTGTGGGATACGTCCGTGATCGATCTGTAACCAACGTTGAAACTAGTTCTAGACAAGTGTTTCATTGTCAGTTCGTAGGTGTGAAATTCGGGGATAGTGTATGAGCCAAGCATTGCTTATATCGCCTAGCCATTTCACAACAAGATTTTATTATTAAATTACCAAGACACCAAACTTGATCAAGTATTTGGGATATGTAGCAAATTCTACACACCTCCTTGACCAGCTACATAACATGACCACACTAAGCAGCTGACATACGACAAAGACACAAAAGGAACTCATCGATAATAGACATTAAGACGATTAGAAACGCCAAAACACTAAATCATCAAGCCGCTCGTTGCTCGGACTGTTCCCACCGTGAACCAGCAAGCCTTTCTCACCATTCTTAACCGCGGCAGCAAACGCGCACCACCCACGTGGGCTCGGCTTCTTCTCCTCCTCAGTCGCATCCACAAGCTTCTCCCACACTAGCGTCTCTGTATCAAACTTGTAGATATCTCCAGACAACTTCCCAGCTCCCATATGCATCAGCTCATGCGGCTCTTCCTCACCACCATATATCACAATGTATTTCCCTGAAGAAACCGCCGGAAACACGCTTCTCGCCGGCGGTACATCCCCGGTGGTTTCCACTGCGGTCCATTTCCCAGTAGCCAAATCAAAGCAATGGATATCACCCAACTCATTGCCGTCGAACCCAAACAAAACCCAAACTTTCCCGTCCACAACCACAAGCCCCGGTGCACCTCTCCCTTTACAAGCTTCACCAGCCGCCGGATACTCAACCCATTTCCGATCAACCACATCGTAAGCATGAAGCGTGTTCACACGCCCTTTGGCGGTAACACCACCAAAGACGTAAACTTTGCGATCATCACCAGCCATAGAGTGATAGCTACGACCGGGAAGGCCTTCCTCGACGGGAGATAGCAATTCCCATTTGTTTGTGAGAGTGTCGAATGAATGTAAGCCGTTGTATCTCCGAGAGTCGTCACGTCCACCGAAGACGTAGATCGTGGTGCCGATTGGGACCATCGAGACACCGAAACAGGGGAATGGAGCGTCTCCTGTTGCAGGGGCTATGGACCATTCTTGAGTTTCGAGATCGAAAACGTAGAGATCGTTGTCGATGTGGATCGTCGGTTTAAGCTCACCACCAAAGCAATACACTTTGTTCCCCACGACGGTGATGGCGTGTGAGCTTCTTGGTCCAGGGCCAGCTCCTTTCTGACCCACCTGATTTCACAATATCAAGATTAAAACTTTATATCCATGAGGATCGAAGAAGCAAATTGAATATATTTTTTACCTTAACCCATTGGTTGTTAGCCACAGGACTCATACTGGCAATTTCGTTCCTTGCGAAGAGAAAGATTTCAGGGAATAAAAGAAATGATTTTTTTATTGTTGTTGATAAAAGAGTTGTTGTGAATTTGATGGTGGGGTGTTGCGTGTGTACTTTAAATAGGCAAATGTGGTATCACATCACCACAAGTTAAATTTCAAAGTGAATTGAGATTTTCTTAAGACACGTTCCATTTTTGCCAACAAAAAAAAAAGAAAATGGAGATACGTTACCATCTATAATACGATTTTTTATTTATTGTATGTGACAGTTTCTATAATTTGTAAAGGAAAAGAAAAAACTGATTACGCAAGTGCAGTCCTGCAATGTAATTTTATTGGTTAAAGGGAATACGGCAATGCATGTTCTTTTGCTAAGAAAATCTTTGATTAACATTTTATCAACTTTTTTTTTCTAATATAACTGTCATAATCATAGACTTATATTTCTGACCCGAAAATGGAATAAAAAAATCATAGATAAGAGTTTTCTTGTTTTCCCTTGTTAATCATTCATATACAGTCATAGTTCCGGATAAGAACCAGCGAAGATATCAAAGTCTTTCCCATCCATCCATCCATGATCTCTGATTGCTTCTTCACGAACTGTTAAAAGAGATGCACATTGAGTGATTAGATGGAAAGAAGATATTATTTCCAGACGGTGACTCACGTGTCATGTGGAGCAGTGGAGGTGCCTTATCTTCATGGCTCCACTTCGGTTAGGTTCACATGCGACTTTGATGTTTCCGAAAACAAACAGAGAGAGCAAAAGCTGAATGTAAAAGAATAAAAAAAGAGAGGAAAAGAGGGATGAGTCAGGAGATGAACCTGGACAATATCAACTAGAATCTAGTCACTGATCCAGGCTACATTCGAGCCAAAGTTTGCGGTTTCACACTTTACTAGTATCTTCCATCCTCTTCGAACCCTTTTGCTGGAGTATTCGTCAGTGGAACTAGCAGTGTAAATATCAAATAGATCGAACTGTATAAGCTAAAAATTAAGATTACTGCAGATCAAATGCAGTTATTGGGAACAATTGATACGAAAACAATGTTTAAAATTGTAGAAATCATAATAAACCGTACATAATATTATTTAGATAGTTTGTGTTCGTAACAAAACCCAAAAAGCCATAATAGTCTATTATATTAGAGTTTGCCTTAACTTTGATAATGGCATCCTCCCATAACGTTCACATTTTCATCAATACACTAATTTATGCTGAATTGCTGATATACTGATTAGTTTTGAATATGGTTGCTTTTGAGCGCAATTTATTTTAATCTAATCTGCAAAAGTACTATAAATCCTGGAAATGAAGTCCTCTATCTAAACTTTTACTATTGACAATAATTAGTTGGTTATCAAGAAAAGAAAAGAAAAGAAAGAAAAAAGAAAAGACATCAACTGTTCTTGGTTGTAAGAAAAACGACAGAGGATATTTGAAAGTCTTGGAACATAGTTGTCGTGAGGGGTTCACCAATCTTCTTGAGAAAATTGTCAAAGGTCCATTTATTGGAATAGCAAATCAATTTAAGTAAGACAAGTAAAACAGCAAACCAATTAAAATAAAAAAATACTATATGATAATAATTAGAAGAAAAATACAATTTTGAAACAGTTTTGTGAACTTGAAAGAAAACTTCTTAGAAGGAAAAAAGAGAAGGTAGTAATGAATTATCAAAACTATATATAAAGGGATAATTAATAGGAACCACTGACAAAAAGAAACAAACTGTCAACCTTTTATTTGGGGTCATCCCAAGAGTGCCTTCGTTAATTCACAAAGAAACCTTCACAAAATGCAATGTAACGAAATTTCACGTTTGTTTTTCGTCCTATATAAATCCAATCACTGACTACTTTTAGATTCATATCAGAGATAGAAAAGTCAAAAACTTATTCCAATTTCTTTTATCAGAATGTGGATCAACAAGGTTTTGTTTATTCTTACAGTTGCATGCATGGCCGTGTTCGTTACATCTCAAACATTTCCTTCGCAACCTATCCCTGGACAAGACCCAGCAGATTGTTTGTCATCGTTGGAAGTTATACCCGACTGTATACCAGAAATTTTCCGATCGATAATAAATGGACAAATCGGGACTGTTGGTCACTCTTGCTGCCATGCCTTTTTGGGTCTCAATACCGAATGTGTCACTCACATGTTTATCTTCGCTCCCTTCTTCCCTCCGACTCTAAAGGATCATTGTTCCCGACAATAATACCAACAATTAAGGCCAATTTTCTTTCGAGTCTTTGTTTCAAGAGTTTATATAACTTTACATGTTATAGGTTACAGATGTGTCAAACACCAGTGTTATGTTTCTGCTTAAATAACAAAAGAAAGTGTTATATTACTCTCTTTTTATTAGACTTAAATATTAACTTCCATGTAAACACTCTGACCATCTTTGTCCATATTTCTTGTTGATATAAACATCTTCGGATAAATAAATAATAATCTAAAAGGATTAGCCTTCCAAAATCCTAAAATTCACTGGTTCTTCAGAAAGCCTATGTTTCTCCATAAAATGTGTTAATAATATCTACTATCTTGTATACAAAATATCTTTCTGTCTGCAAGGGGTAATAACGGATTTATTACTATATTGCCCTCGATGGGCTCCGACGTTTAACTCAGCTTACGTGGGACCCATTTTTGTCTTTGCAAAGTGAGGAATATCCGCCGCACAAAAGTCTCTCCTCCACTTCTCCAAGCAAAGGCATTTGCCGACGAGAGCAGCGGAAGAAAACTCAGATAAAATGGAAGGCCTTTTTTCTCTTCAGCCCTTCCCCTCCTGTGTCATTCAACGGCGGCTTTCTACGGTTTACCTACATAGACTTAGCAGAACCTCCTCCTCCTCCACCTCTTGTGCTCCTCTTCGTGCTCAACAGGTTTGCTTTTCTTCCAATTCCACTCTTCTTTGGCTCTTCGGAATGTGTTGTACATCTTCTTATTCTGTAGTTGCGGTTTGCAAAATTTCAGAGCGAATACATTGATTTCGAATTGATGAAAATCTTAAGCTGAGTCTATCTATATTCGAGTTGGTTTCAATCAAATAGCTTTCTGCTTCAGGAGTGTTCCCATTAAAACTCAGAGTCAATGGTAGGTCCTCTGTAATTTATAGAGAAGCGTTTTGTTGCTTTTTAAACATTGAAGAGTTGTGCAATTTGGATTCTGTGATCGTTGATGAAACTATGTTGAGAAAGTAAGCAGCTTTTCCTTTTTTTTCTTTTGTTAGTCTGGAACCACGGAAGGTTCTGAAAGTGTTCCTTCGGCATTGGAGGGTAAAGTGAGTGATCTCAAGATCAAGGAGCCAGAAGTTGGTATGTACCAGAATGAAGTAGTTGCTAGTCAGGGTATAAGGATTAGAAGAAGACCACCCACTGGACCTCCATTGCATTACGTGGGACCTTTTGAGTTCCGGCTCCAGAACGAAGGAAACACACCTCGCAACATCTTGGAAGAAATCGTATGGAACAAGGATAAAGAAGTTGCTCAGGTAACTTCCTTCTTTCTTTCTTTCTTTCATCTCCGTTTTTTTTTTTGGAATTTGAGTTGCTCTGATTCAAAAAGGTGGCCACCGCATTTTACAGATGAAGGAGAAAAGGCCTCTCTATACCCTGAAGAAGGCTCTCGATAATGTTCCTCCTCCCAGAGACTTCATTGGTGCTCTTAAATCTGCCAATGAAAGAACCGGTCTGCCTGGTTTAATAGCTGAGGTAAAGAAAGCTTCTCCAAGCAGAGGAATCCTGAGAGAGGATTTTGACCCTGTAAGAACCTACCCCTTTTTCTCGTCTTGTCACGTGAATAAGTTTCGGGAATGGAAGAATTGCTTCTGAAGGCTTGATATCTTAGGTTGAAATCGCTCAAGCTTATGAGAAGGGCGGAGCAGCATGTCTTAGTGTTTTGACAGATGAGAAATACTTCAAGGTAATACCGGGAAGAAGATGTTCTTTCAGACCAACTAAATATATTTTGTTTTCCTTTCCCTCAAGTATGTAGTACTTGATTCTGTTTCCATACGATATAGGGAAGCTTTGAGAACCTGCAAGCTATAAGGGACGCTGGTGTAAAGGTTCTGGCTTTCTCCTTTTTTTTTCTTCCGGTTTACCTGTTTAATTCTGTTCAGATACGTTGTCATACAATTGTGACATGCATAGCTCTGATGTCTTCTCGTAAAAATTGCAGTGCCCTCTGCTTTGTAAAGAGTTCATCGTAGAGGCATACCAGATATACTATGGTAGAAGCAAAGGCGCAGACGCAATTCTGTTGATCGCTTCTGTGTTACCTGACCTTGACATCAAATACATGATTAAGATTTGCAAAATACTTGGAATGGCTACACTTGTGGAGGTTTGTATGTGTTTCCTCAGGGAATCCCATTAATATATGCCTCAACTAATGTCTGCCTCTTCCTAATCCAATTAATGTTTCTCTGATTCGGTTGGTTACCACTTGTCACTAGGTTCACGACGAAAGGGAGATGGATCGCGTTCTTGCAATTGAAGGAGTTGACCTCATTGGCATTAATAACCGTAACCTAGGTAAAATCTTGAACGAGACATCCTTCAAAAAAACTAGAGGTACTATCCTTCTTGATCCGTTTTATTACCCTTTCTTTCAGAAACATTCGAGGTAGATATTGGTATCACAAAGAGGCTCCTGGCAGGAGAGCGTGGTGAATTGATCCGTCAAAAAGATATCCTCGTAAGCAGTATTCACATCCCCTGTTTCTCTTAACCCTTGCAGTTGCAGTCTTACACACATCTCACTCACTCGTCTGTACATGGTAGGTGGTTGGAGAATCTGGGTTATTCACTCCAGAAGACATTGCATTTGTACAGGAAGCCGGTGTCAAAGCAGTAAGCCTTCACAATTCACAAACTTAATTGGTCAAGATACATTGCTCTAAATGCTAATGATTCATCTGATCATAACTCCCTTGTGATTTTCTTTCTGTTGTTAGGTTCTAGTCGGTGAGTCTCTTGTTAAACAAAGCGATCCCGGGAAGGGAATCAGCGCACTTTTTGGAAGAGATATTTCAGAGTGAGTTACGAGTACAAACTTTTTGTATAGAGGAAAGCGTCATTGTTTCTCCATTTAAGTCCCCTCTTCTTTTTGTAAGTGCCGCACAAGTGTGCAGAGACTTGTGCCTTTACAAATGTCCTAACTATTTTTGCCTTCCATATAAATTACAGAGATGTATTCGTTACACGTTAACATATTCTCCAACAGTAAATCCTGGACAAATCATCAACTAAGATAAATCGATTCATAATTTAGAACTGAGGTCACCAAGTACGAAACAGAAACCGGGGTTCATATATAATTTAATAATAGACTTGACAACATCAAAGATCACTCCTTTATTGGGAGACCAACTAATAGCAAACGTGAAATGCAATTACTGACTCTTGGAAGTTGAAGGAGAAAGGAATACGTCTAGTTCACCGACCTGAAAACAAAAAACACAAATGGGAGGAGATTATGAGTTTTACAGGTTCCTTTTTTCCGCATTCTATGTCTTCGATCGATGAACAATACTCAGAATGTTAATTACCTGGATTCATAATGCATCAAACAAGTTCAAGAACAAGAGCAGAAGCACCTCCTCCTCCGTTGCACACTGCTCCCACACCGTACTTGCCGTTTCTCTTCTTTAGTATCCCAAGCAATGTGACTAGAATGCGAGCCCCACTGCAGCCTAGAGGATGTCCTAAAGAGACAGCTCCTCCATTTACATTCACCTTCTCCTGTTAAAGGTAAAAAGGAACAAAAACCATGTTTATGACACCACTTGAGTAAGTTGATTGAGAAGATGATGATTTAAGAGACTCAATGTTGCAAAATACTGACCGGAGTAATCCCAAGTAGCTTTTGATTTGCGAGTGCTACAACCTGCGAAAAAGAGTCAGCTCAGTCAAAATTAGGCATTGCAAACATTCGTCTATTCTTTAGGGGAAGAAGACGGATTTTCTTACTGCAAATGCTTCATTGATCTCATAGAAATCAACTTGAGAAGATTCCACACCAGCATGTGCAATAGCTTTTGGGATTGCAAGAGCAGGAGCAGTAGTGAAAAACTCTGGTTCCTGCAGGGTTTGGGTCTCACTTAGTGAGTGGAATAAGACATCTAAATGTTGTATTTAAGAAGGGAAGGCAATATCATATAACTAATGTACCTGAGCTGCATCACCATAACCTTTTACTTTTGCGAGTACATGAAGTCCTAGCTGAAGCGCCTTCTCTCCACTCACTAGAACAAGGGCAGCTGCACCATCACTGTCAAAGGAAGACAAAATTTACTTAACAAAAAGAGAAAGTGCAAGACTAACCAAGATCCATGTAAAAGGTACATGGGTTTTCTTAATGATGAGAGTATATATATGGTCATCTAGGAAAAGTACCTTATGCTAGATGCATTTCCCGCTGTAACAGTGCCTCCATTCTCCTTGAAACTTGGACGGAGTTTCCTCAATTTTGCAGCATCAAACTGAGATATTGATACATGTAGCAAATCATACTCAATTAGATCTCATGTTCTGGAATTATCTAACCATCGGTTCTATTTCGTGACGTGTAATGCCACATACATAAAAGATACCAATGCCTAAAATGTTATGACTGGCATGCATGAACATGGAGGAAGAAAGAAAGTATGCAACGGGTGAGTAACAAGAAAGTAAAGTTTATGTTCACTGGAGAATAAATATCAGGGCATTAATGCATGATCTATATAACCAAAAGGCAACATAAATCACCTTCCCAAGACCTTCGTCCTTGTCAACAATGGTTGATGGCCTACCCCTTCCTCCAGAAACTTCAACCTGTATGGCCAAATTACGCTTATTGTATTTACCAAGGTATATGGCATTAACAAAAACGATACAGAAATATACTAACCGGGACGATTTCCCATGTGAAGGCGCCAGCTTCCTGGGCAGCAATACCACGCTCAAAACTCTGAACGGCGTAGTCATCCTGCATATTCATCAGTACGGCACACCAATCAACTAGTTAATCTTTTAAGTTTCCATACACAATGAAACCTACTAATCATATCTTATAATATCACAGATTTCGGATAGAGAGAACTAAATAATTAGCGTTAATAATCAAGGCATCAAGAACAAGAACTAAAGACAAGTGAAACTTTACAGAGGGTCTATGCAGTATCTACCAAAATAAGTGAATGGGAGACAAATATTGAAGAATCATCATGATTGCTAATTCAAGAAATTTAAGGAACAACGTACTTGGTGCTCCCTCGTTATATCAAATTTCTCAGCGCATAATTCTGCACAACTTCCCATCCCACAGTCGTTATAGACATCCCATAGTCCATCCTTTAGCATTCCATCTACAAGAGAATCATGACCAAATCGAGATCCTTTCCTGCATAAACAAATTTGAATCAGAAACTATGAAATGGATATATGCATAGAGTCCAAAAGACCAAACGAGTGCATAACCACATCATGTTACCTTGCTTCTGCCAGATATTTTGGTGTATTAGACATACTTTCCATGCCACCCGCCACGACTACGTCATTGATCCCCAACTGGATACTCTGAGCAGCAAGCATTACCGCTGAAACCACCAAGAAAATATTGTCTCTCTCATCTTTAAAGCTCCAAAATTCAAAAAAAAAAAACAGAGCGCAAATTTCCAAAGTCCTCACCTTTCATGCCTGATGCACAAACCTTGTTAACTGTGGTACAGATAACAGAGTTAGAGATTCCTGCACCTAAAGCAGCCTGACGAGCAGGAGCCTGACCCAAATTGGCACTAAGAACATTGCCAAATACAACTTCTTGGACAAGAGATGGATCAACGTTTGCTCTCTTCAGAGCAGCTAGAGCAGTAAAAAAAAAAAAAAAAAACAANAATAAGACAATAATATAAGCTTACACAGAGAAAGGATCAGTTTTAAGGAATCAAACCTGCAATAGCTACGGATCCAAGCTTTGTGGCG
Organism: Sisymbrium altissimum; assembly: GCA_900406495.1. Taxonomy (NCBI): domain Eukaryota; kingdom Viridiplantae; phylum Streptophyta; class Magnoliopsida; order Brassicales; family Brassicaceae; genus Sisymbrium; species Sisymbrium altissimum. Next base: position 32,745 of record OVBI01000665.1, read on the forward strand.
GGCAAGGAGGAGAGAGATCCAAGAAAGCCACCCATTGGAGTGCGTGCAACACCGACGATGCAAACATCTGTACAAACATTCATGTGTAAAAACATACTTCCCCACATTATGAAATCATGAAGAGAAGAAGAGTGTGATAAAGAACTACCTCTGGGATTGACGGAATCTGTAGTGTGGGCCATCAGAAATATCTACAAAGATTACAGCTTTTAAATCCGTCAAAGTCAACAAAGGGACCCTTCTCATCAACAGTCAGATCCATATAAACATTCGGGCATTCGAATAGATTCATGATAAATGCAGAGATCTAAGGGATCGCTTACCTGGTTGTTCAATTCAGAGAGCGCGCGAAGAATGGAGGAAGCTGAAACAAGACAAGAAGTGACTCGTTCTGTATATATTGATGACAACAATCAATAAGTGGAACAGGGAGAGAGAGAGAAAGAGACAGTAAACAGGAAAAGAGAGAGTCGTATAAAAACAGAACGTTTTCGTTGGTGAATTAGCGACGATAACTACGATGAAGAGCAAACACGACGGCTATGTGATCTCTTACATAGAAAATTCTTTATTTTTAAAAAATTGAATTATTCTGTATTTATCCGATCAATCCTTTCTTTTAAATAATTACGAAACTAGCACGAAACTTTCGTTATTTACAAAAAGTATAAGACTTTTTTGTACTCCAAATACAAAAACCCTATCTTTCTTCGTTTCTTCTCTCCCAAAACTCCTCCGCTTTGAAAGTTCGGAGAGCCGCCGTCAAAACCAAAAAATACCAAAGAAGCTTACTAAAAATGTCTAATGGAGAGGAAGGTCACATGGCGATGGCCGAGAGAGGTGGTAGAAAGAGGAGAGTGGGCGCAAAGAATGGCGGGAAGAAGAAGAAGTTAAAGACAGGACCTGCTTCCTCTAACAGGTTTAAGCCTACCCCGAAAGACAAGAAGCTCTTTCAGAAGAGAAGGCGAGATTACGACTCCGATGAAGATGAGGATGATTCGAAGAAGCCACCAGAGGTTACGATTCGTGAGAAGATATTCACTGATGCTAACATGGGGCCTAACTACGACGAAGTTGAAGAGGAAGAAGTCTCTGACAAGGACGAGAATTCCGATGGGGAAGACCACGGGGAGATTGAATCTGGTATCACTAGGTTTGCCACTGATGATGGATGCAACGCCTTTAGAGTTGCTTTCAAGGCTATCATGAAGAAGACCAAAGGAGAAGATGCATTGGTCAGCTCTCTCTATCTATTTACCTGAAGAGAATCCGTAATTTTCTTTAATTCAGATAGGAAAAGTATATAACTAGTATTGGGTTTGTGTAAACAGGGTCCAGTTTTGTCAGCACATAAGCATCTTATAGCTCAGAAGCTAGCTGAAGAGGAAGCTGAGAAGAAGGCTAAGGGTCAGGCTAGAAAGGCGAAACACTTGGTATGATTGTTCGGTTGCATTTACTCATTATTATTGTTTATATTTGTGTGTGCTTTTGATAATGACTCGCTGCAACAATGGCTTACAGGTTGCTGAGAAAGGACATGTTAAACCTGCAAGCTATTTGGATTCCCATGAGAAGATGCTTATAGGTGTTGCCACTAAAGGAGGTATGGTTTCCTCAATGCTGAATTCTACTGCAGATTGTTTGGTGTTTTTTTGTCTTTTAATACTGACTCAGTTTTCCTCCGTGAACTCGTGGAATCACAGTGGTCAAGCTTTTTAATGCTGTAAGTTTGTTTCTCTTCTTTTTTCGTTTGCTTGGTCTCTGAGAGTGATTCCTCTGACTCAAAAGTTTGTTTTTTTTTCCAAACAGGTAAACAAGGCTCAACATGCTCAGAAGGGTTTGGATGCTTCAAGGTCAAAAGACGCTAAAGGTAGAGGCTTTAGATATTGATCTTTGGCATGAATCTTTCTGTGTCCACTGTCTTGTTTTTGTCTTTTTAAATTTGTTTTTTAAATCTGTTTTTTTTTTGTTCTGTTGGAACAATTATCAGTGTTAAAGAAGCGAAGAAAAGAAGCATTCTTCTCGGAGTTGGGGAAAACATCGAAAACAGACTCCAAGGTTTGTCTTAGTCTACATATCTCCTACTCTCTCACTGAATATGCTTTGCTTATACCTTCACCTCTATATGAACGCATAAGCAAGTTAGTGTTCTGTCTTGATCTGGCTTCAATAGAGAAATTTACGGAACGAAACAATTTCATTAGTGAGAGCTGTTAGCTATTAGTGTATGCTTGGTAATTTATTAGTGAGATTCTGTCGGATGGTGCAGGCCCAAAAATCTTCAAATTCTAATGAAGACGAAGCTCCTGCTTGGGCTCCTCTGCGTGATAATTACATGTTAGCAAACCCAAAGCTGAAGGACTGGGACAAAAAACAGGTATCATTCATTCTTCTCCACAGTTCTGGAACCACCTTGCTTGCATACACTCGCTCTTTCCCTGAGATATGAAATTAAAATGTCTGCAGGAAACAAGCGAGGGAGATGATTTTGCAGCAATGTCAGGAGATGAAAGTTATGAAGACTGAGCTACCAGTAGTTTGTAGTACGGGCAGCTTTTGTTTGACCAATATGAATGAATTCAGTTTTTTTTGGTAGTGCAAAAGGAACTTGAAAACAAGATAATGTAATATCAAAAAGATATAAAAAACGGTTTTGAGTCTTGTGGTTGGCTTTGGAAAAACTACTCTTCTGGCATCACTTAACCAATATAGAAGTAAACATAGAACATGGGCCTCTCTGGTACTCTAATCTCTCACATGATTGATATATAGTGCACACAGATTACATAGAAAAGCATATGCGGATTTACATATAATTTATAAGAAATATACATACATTCATGGTCTTGCCTTGGCTACAATAGAACAAAATTTTAAGGATCCTGCTCCTCAATCGGTAAAAGAGTTTCACTGACACTGTCATATACTTTAAGAAGCAATGACAGAATTGACAACTTTATGTAAAAGAGGCAGAAGCATGAGCGAATGAAGCTTCTCAGGCAAAAAATTGGTGATCCTGAAACTGCCTTTTAGTTACACCTCTTTGTCTGATATCTCCACTTTGTGGTTCTTCATTGTTTTGGGTTTGTGGCATCCTCAGTAGCTTCTTGCTGGGGTCAGTGGGTCGTAATCATAAGCTTCACCTGACTTGACGAACCTTCCTTTCACACGCCGTCTCACATCAGCTCTTTCTTTCCGAGAGACGTACCTCACTCGCTTGTCAAACCTATTTATACAAAATATCTACAACGTTAGCAATGATAACTTTCACTGATAACAAATGAAATCCCATTTCCAAGTGGTTTAAACTTACTTGCGAGCCTTTTTCTTTTCTTTGTAACGGATAACAGCGTTGTTACGTGTTGTTGCATGAATCTCCTGTGACGTTGGAGGGCACCATGGTGGTGGCTCTCTTGAAAGCTGCTGCATCGATGACGCCCCACAATCTTGGAAATCGCCAGCACTACTTTCTCCCGTGACACCAGAGAAGGATATATTCGAATGAGCTGGCTGTGATGAGAAGCAAATTATTGGTTCGGTTCTACAAGTCATGAACGAATCTCCAGATGCAGCATTGCTTTCAGCTGGCTGCTGCACTGCTTTTCCTTGGATTAATCCCTGAATTGAGAAAAAAATACAGAGAGAGAGAGCGTAAGAACCACGGAAAAAGAGTTCATCCTTCACGTTAGTTACACTAGTCTGATAGAAGAAGAATGTTGAAAGAACCTCATGTTTGTCGAAAAGACTTTCAATTCCACCATGTTCAAAGAGATCTTTTGAAGAGTTGTAGGCTGTACCAAAGAGCTCTTCATACTTCTCAAAAGTTAAGTCTACTTCATCCATAATGAGATTGCCACAGAAGTCATCTTCGGATACTCCAAGCTCCTGCAACCAAAACAACAATAAGAAAAATTTAGATGCCAGTTGCTTTCAAGATGCTACCACAATATGAAGAAACTCATCTGAATTTACCTTAGCCAATGTGGAATTTTCTGGAACACTAGAGCGATCCATACCTTGTGCATTAGAACTGGTTCCAGGCTGATCTACATTGACATCTTGAACGCCTGATTTCTTTTCACCTGTGCCCTCATCTATAGTCATCAAACCCATTTCTTGCTCACACGCAGATTGTCCAGCAGAAGAGAAGTCCAAATCCAAACAGAAAGACCACATCGAGGCAAGTTGGTCACTCGAAGGGCAACCAGAATAGCAATTGATGGTTTGCTTTTTATGATGTGAATTAGCGCCGTTGTGGCCTAACCAGTCACAGTTTTGACAGAGAGAAACCCTCTCGTCGCTACACCGAACAGATGCCGGCTGTGCATTGCACCGCTCACATATCAAAGTCCTCGAATGACGCTTGGATAAAGCATTAGCAGAATGAACATTACGGTCACAGGAAAGGCACAAACAAGCTGCATCAGAGCGGCAATGCACCATTGATCTTTGTTCACCGCAGAAGTCACACATATAACCCATTTTTCAACTGAACCAATCTGATGTTTGGCTCAACCGTCACAGAAAGAAAGCAGGCTCCTTTCACTGACCAGGAATTAAACCGTTGCTGTTAGTCCTCTTGAGAGAATAAAAGACTTACCATAATAGATTATATAACTAACAACTTCTTGACTTAAATATGGTCTTTGACTCTTTGGTATGAGAGGAGAAACTTGGTATCAAAAGCGAGTCCAGAAATAGAAGAAAGATCCGATCTTCTGAACATTTCTTTGTTAAAGGCTAATAATTTCTATATACCAGAAAAAGCAAACGAACTACGGTATGAGACTGCTAGAAAGCAAAACGAGAGAACAGAGCAAACAACAAAATCACAGAAAGATTAGCTCAAACTTCAAATTTCAGATCAACAGAGTGAACTCGAAATTATAGATTTGCTATGAATAATCAGGTATTCTAATTACAAAAATACTCAATCTTTCAACTCATCAAAAGAGAAAAACATATCTAGAAAGAGAAACATAAAGAGGAGCAACATAGATCCATTTCGAGATCAGCCAAAAAAGAATGGATAAATCGAAGAATCCTCACTCAAATAAGAACACAAAGGGTTTAAAGATAATAAAAACTCACGTATGATAGAGACTGTCGAGTGTCTTCTGTAGCAAAAACACAACAATGGTTTCAAAACGAAGGAGAGCTTGAGAAGAGGAGAGAAGAGAAGAGAAGAGAAGCGATTTCTGTTCTGCGTGTGAAAAAGGGTAAAGAGAGATGGGATAGATAGACAATGGGTGGGTTGTCCTCAAAGGGACATGTAGGCATGTGACATAAGATAGAACTATAAAATTTAGGGGAAAAAGTGCAAAAAGTCTCATTTATTGGGGACCCCACAGATATTTTACGAGTGTTATCCCACGCACTCCCGTGTAAGGAAAAAGTTGTACTCGCCAACTGGAGTGTACACGTCAATCTTTTAAAGTTGTATGCTCTTTCTCGATTCTGGAAGCGTGCCCCTTTTAGATACTTAACATAAGTCTTTGCTTTGACCTTACAAAACCAAAATATCTCTTCTGTCTGTTTTTATTTTTGCTTTCTCACACCCACATGAACAAATATCTTTTGCCTAAAGAGGAGATATTTTAGTTTTTTAAGGGAAAAGAAAGGAAGACCATAATAATATCTGGCAAGTTAGATACGTCTACACAAAAAGATATTTTTATGTAATCTGTAACACTGACACGCAGTCGGTATCTACTTTTAAAATCATTTGTCTACTCTTTCCCTTTTTACCAATAAATTATTGTGCATGTGATGTGTAGTCATTTATGAATTTTTATAGTAGTAGTTATATTCTTCAATTCTAGGCAAAAGGGACACTCAAATTTCGTGTTCTTAGTTTTAACTAAAACTACAGTTTTTGGAATTTATATAACAAACTTTCCGACTCAATGGAATATTCGGAAAAAGAAAACTATATAACTTTCAATTTTTGGATTGTTAGTCGTCTCACAAACAAAACTGTTTTTTACCTACAAGATTAATGACATACTAGCTTTAAAATTTAGTCTATAAAATTAAACGATAATGATAATTGTGTGATTACGAAAAAATTGGTTCCACAAATTAGTTTTTCAAGAAATATTTGTCTTTAGATAAAGTGCCAAAAGAAAACCGTAAGAAACCTGAAAAAGTAAACGTGACAAAACATTGAGAAAAGGTCAATCTCGTTTACCTTAACTCCATGGCCAAGGAGATATTTGTAACCATTTGCTGCAATGCCATTCCAATATAGTCGCTTAGTTGCTATCTAAGTATCTACCGCCTACCGGTTGGGCCTTGATTAGCTGTCACATTAAGTTATCTGACAAAATAATCAGACGATATGCCAAATTTTCAACTGTGACATTTGCAAGATTTAATTTGTTTTGACTAGGCTACATTTGAAGGATTTAAGTTCAACTTACATCTTTAACAAATAAAAGTTCAACTTACATCATGTTAATGCAACTACAGTTCAATCCAAATCATATGTATATCAGTATATGGGATTTAAAATCATGAGCTGTGCAGCCTGTGCAGCCTGTGCATACATGCGCACTCCGTCCTCTCTAAACTGATAAAGAAATGATTATTTAATAACTTTACCTTCCTTATAACCAAAAACATGTGGCCCAGTGGTCATTTAATTTGTTGAAGATTCAACTTTGTGATTAAGGATCTAGTTTCATATACTTGGTTAGCTATAGTAGTCATCTTAAATGACACATATCCAATTTTCTAGTAACCATGGAGATTAGTCTGGATTTCAATCCAAAATCTATCCCGGTGATCGAATAAATTATCAAAAGAGATTGAAAGTAGAAAACGCTAAGAAATTGCTATGGTATTAATATTTCTCACTCAAGTTTCCAAGCATAAAGAAACAGACAAAAGTCATGCAATGGCCCATAACCACTTGATGCCGAATTGTACCGACTCAAAGGACTACTCCCTCCTCCGCTGTCTCCTTCCTCGGCATCGCTAAAGTACTCATCTACCATAGCTCCAACCGCAACAGGCTTAAACAAAAACAACCCTGAGCTTGCCGTCGACTCTGAACTTCCAAACAACCAATCGTGCACATCGTAGTACACCATTACGGGAGTTCTGTCCACCAACACCATCTGATTCCCCCTAAATTTCCATTGCAGATTCTTCACGTGCACGACCACGATCCCGTCCACGCTTATCCACATCTCTGGATCTTTCTCATCCGTCACTCCACCGTTTGAGCTCTCCACCACCACCTCATGCTCCTTTCTCTGCTCGTCGAATCTTGCTCGAGTCGAAAACGTTTTCTTCCCAAAAATGCTCTCTTTCTTGAAATATATGTACCCTTCGACCAATGCGGGTCTTGATTTCGTCCGCTTGTAGGCTTTCTGCTTTAGGTCTCCCAACAATAAAACCACCTCTTCATCGGAAACTACTGCCACGTAATAGTCTGACATCGGCTCGGGGCTACCGTTTCCCGACAGTTTCGCCGACCGGAGATCCCAGAAGACCTCTACGAAGTTTCCCTCTACGTCGAATGACTTTGATCCTCTTTTGCTCCAGAACTGCCATGGCTTGACGAGATCGATCTTGCAGCAATAGTTCATGTCGTTGTCTAAACTCGAGACCATGACGGTGAGGGAATGATTCATGAGATTCTTGGACCATAAAACGGTGACGTTTCGGAAGAATCCTGCTACGTGAGCTTGGTAACCGCACGTGACTGTGCTATGAGGCGTGGGAGTCGCAGCCGACTTGAGTTGTGCCACGGTCTTTGAGTTGTCTGTTATCTTCGCAGCAAATGCCGTCGGGTGACTTCCTATAGATGGGATTCGAAATGATAACATCTTTACTAGAACAAAACCTAATATCCTAAAGAAATGTAACAAAGACTTTGCTCAACAATAGCAAAAATCTCAAGCAACTGCATACGAGGTTCGCCAAAATGGTGATCTTTTCCTTTTTCAACAAAAAAATTGGCTTAGGCGAGATCGTCAATGCTTTTTCTATATGATTGCTCAATTGACAAAAGATTCAGTTTGTTTGTTTCAGTTGAGAATAGATAGAATTTTTTTTGAGTTTTGGCAGGAGAAAGAGCAAAAAGAGATAGAGAGAGAAAAATTTGAGAGGTTATTTGATGGAACGCCGATAAAGAAGGAGTCTATATTTGACATGTTAATATTGGCAAAGTTGATAAAAATGGCTTTGTGAAGTTGTAAACAATAAACATACCATATATATATGTATCCAATAAATGAATTAATCCTTTATTTAGCTCCTCAAAACCTCCACGGTTTCAGCATCCGCCTCTCCTACCTCTCTCTCGTATCTCTCTCTAACATACACAAATCAATTATTAAGATATACAATACATTAGAGAGATCGTGATCCATCACCAGATTAGAATTAGGATCGTAGACATAGAAATCGAATCAAACCCAAGTCGAAAAGAAGTATACAATAACTCCGTAGAAAACATTATATCTTTATTTTCCAATTATATATGTATAAAAAGATATATTTAAAATTAAATTAAACTATAAAATGCTTTTTACTGTTGTTTTTTTTTTTGTCGTTGGTTTGTTCTAACTTTTGTAACTGTAAATGTTTCTTTTCTTTAGTTTTTTTTGTTCACTAAAATTTTAACTAAAGATCATTCAAAAATTGCAATCTCTTTAGTTAAAACTCATTCGCTCGAATGATTTTTAATAGATTGCAATTTTTAAATTTTAACTAAAAATCATTAATATATTATAAAAAATGCTTAAATCCACAAATCAGATATAAAATATTATAATTCTGTGTGGTGGGTTTATGACTGTTTGTAACTATAAATAGTTTTTATTGTAGTGATTTTTATAAAAAAATAAAATATAATATACATGAACTTATGATATGAAACCAATCTAAATTTAAACTAATATTGTAATATATTAGATATACATATAATTTTTTGTTTTCAAGTTTTTTTAGATTTCTTTTTTTTTGGTTTTTCGTAATTTTTATAATTTTGATGCAGTCTATTTCTTGGATCTCCCAATACATGAACATGCTGTTTTTACATATAGCTAAACCTTCAGTCAAAAAAAAAACATTACATATAGTGCAAATAAAAAGTATATCGTCGCCACAACATCTGACCATTTTTTAAAGTCGTATTGTGGACAAAACATATAAATAAGCTAAAAATTATAAACGATTCGAGTCACAAGTTATGGCTTAATTTGAAGTCACAAATCCATCACAATTTGTGATGCGTATAATATTTATAGATTCACCACAAATTTGTGAGAAATGTTTTTCTACTTTCCATTGCAGCGATCACATAGCGACAAGTTAAATTAGGTCACTTGTTATATGACATGCTCAATAATAATCGAAACTTGGAAAACTTTAAAAGTCGGAAAGTTGGTTCCAAGGTTGGGAGCTTACGCAATGCAAGTCAATCATCCAATAGTGGCTTACTATATACTTTTTCTGTCGTTTTTCGTTTATTTTTTATGAATATAGAGGGAAACTTGGACTTGCAAATTCGAAGCAAACAACAAGCAAACCCCGAAGATAATGTTTTCTATCTTCACGTAAGAATATTTTATTTAATTTTCCCGTATGATACATCTTTGTCATACAGTTCAAAACAATTAAGTTAAATATTCTTCACTAGTAAACAATGGATGTGTTGTGTTGGTAAGAGTTATAAGAATTATTTAGGGCGTTGCCATTTCTTTTATTTATTTATTTTTTATTTTTGGTTACCGGGCGTTGCCATTTCTAAAATATGTTTTACCAATCAATTTTTAAGAATTGTACGCAAAATATTTCCAAATATTTTAAACTCAAAAAAAAAAAATTACAAACTATGATTATCTAAAAATTAGTGTTTTTCTTTCTCACTACTTTGTTTTTGCCTTAGCTACAAACTGGTTTTACAACAATTAATCTATACGTGTATCTTAACCAATCAGATCATACTATATATATACATATATATATATATATATATATTATATTATACAAATAATAAGAATTCGTTATAGCGCCGTCGCTTTCTTATTCCTTGGTCACCAGTTTAACAAAGTAAAAAAAAAAAAGGTGTGATTATATAGTATTTTAACTAAAGAATTGTGAATAAGCTTGTACGAATAAGCAACTAGCTGGTTTTATATCCTTTTGTTAACAACGAATTGAAAACGAAATCCTAACTATCGTCAACAACTCATATATCAGAAAAAAATACACCATATAGAAAAGACATTTCGTCAGACTTGTAGTATTCTACAGCAGACCCAGAAATCAAGGGAAAACATTCAAATCAATTTTCTTGAGCAAATAAGAAGATGAAGGCAAGTTTTGTACTCAAAAACAAGCAATATGTGTATGTATATGTGTTTATATGGCTTCTTTGATTGACGTTATAAAATTTTCCATTTTCAAATGCAGCAAAAGATCCTGTTAAGAGTGACTATGACTGATGACAAAACCCGCGCAAAAGCAATGACAAAAGCAGTTCAGTTTAAAGGTAAGAAGACCTTCTCACAAAAAGTAATCAACCTATGTTGGATCTAACGTTTTATGCTATGGTTTATAGGCGTGTCAGCCGTGGAAATAAAAGGCGATCACAGGAACCAGATAGAGGTGACCGGTACTGAAGTTGATCTGATCGCCCTGACCAAAAGGCTCAGAAAGAAGGTAGCCTTTGCAGAGCTTGTAAGCGTAAGCAAAGTCGAACCTCCAAAAAAACCAGATGAGAAGAAGGATGGGGACAAAAAGGATGCGGAGAAAAAAGACGGTGACAAAAAGGATGGCGATAAGAAAGATGGAGACAAAAAGAAGGAGGAAGAGAAAAAGGTCGTGCCCTGTTATCCATGTCCTCAAGGATACGGTGTGCCTTCCGCCTTTCCCTACCCGTGCAATCCCCACAGTTATATAGGGGAACCCGTGTACAATCACGAACCCAATTGCACAATCATGTGAGATGGGTTTGCAGACGAAAGATTGATGGAGAGGAGGAGACCACAGTCTGTGACCATGATGATCAAATGTAAAGACTACAGAATCAATGTGTGTTAGTATTTCGTCCCATGAATAAGCTCTGAGGCCAAATCAACTTACTGCTATCTCTACATGCTCTTAGTTATAACATGATACTACTCTTTATGCATTGCCTATTATATATATGTATGAGCACAATCATAGCATTTGGCCAGCAATCAGATTCCTTCCTTGATAAAAGCGAAGTGGTTCTTGTTCTTCTACAAAACTAAGTCACTGACTTTTTTTCCAAGTAGAGATAGTAGTAGCCAACAAAGGTTATATGCAAAAGAAAAAACATCTAATGACCTCCTCTGCCACGACCACGTCCACGTCCTCGTCCTCTGCCACGTCCAACAGCCTTCCCTGGTAAAGAAAATTAAGCAAAAAAAAGCAGATCAACATGAATGAATGAAGAAGAAGATAATCAAATCTGATGAATAAAGTCATACCAGTGGCAGCAGCCTTCTTGGGCTTAACCCTAGGAGTGTCCTCAACAAGTAAAGTCTCAAGGTTCAAGCTATCGGGAAGAATGTAGTAGCGGATATTGTTACCCCTCAAGCTTAGATGATCGAGAGTCACAGGGTTCTTCCCCTTCAGAGTCAGTTTAACAGTCTTTAAGTGCGTATTCATGCTCACATCAACACCTTTAGGCAACATCCAAAAACAACACTCGTTTAGGTTATCTCATTAAACTCTGAAAACTTACACATGACTGGGCCATTTGATTGATTGGAACTAACTTAATCTAACGAACAACTGAACCAAGAGTGAATCGATTCTCAAATTGACATTGGAGGTTACGAAATTCAGTAGGCAAGACCTAGAAATCATGTAATCGATAGAGGAAAATGGAGCGTAGCGTACCAGTGATAGTGCCATGGACAACAGTACCGTTCTTCAGCTCGATCGATACAGTTTCGTTGTTCAACTTCATTAAGAACCTGATCCATCCAAAACAAAAGGAAGATCAGTTCAAGAATGGATTTTTTTTCATTATAGGAGAAGGAAAATTACCTGACGAGCTTCATTTTTATTTTTTTGTCCGGAGTCTGGGGGAAGAAGAAGCAAAGAAGCAGAAACCAAAACCCCTTCAAATCAAAAGCTTTCTTCACTCTCAGTTGCTCGATTGTATCTCTAACTGAATGGCAGGTGGGTTCGGACCCGACCCAATATCGGCCCATGGGCTCTCACAAGGCCCGTTAATCTTTTATACTGCTCCGTATCAATATGCTAAACATTTTTTAAAACGATTTTGAAGTTACTGATTTAGAAATCTTAGAAGTACAGATATTGGTAAAATTTATTGATTTCCAAATTTAGCATATGAATTTTAATTATTAATATTTATAAATTCATAAATTTTTCTTTGGATGTAGATCTTTGTAATTATAACGTAAAAATTCTCTAAAATCTACTAGAATGACTGTAAAACCAAATCTATTCGTTAAAACCATTAATTGTTATTGTGTTTTCAAATACTGCATAGAATCATATCCGTTAATGAACTGCATTTACTCTATTTGTTCCGTTTATTAGATCTTTTGATGAACGCTGACAGTAAGAGAAGAAAACAGCGACAAATATGTTACTCCCTATACAAAAATGAACTCATGCAAGATGATATAACATGAGCTAATTCTAATCTCTATCCTTCAAACTTCAAAGTTCAAACCATCATATATTGCTATCACAAGTCGGAACTTTAGTCTGGATTATCAATCGAATTTGCATGTGATATCTTGAATTTTTCATATATTTTTTTGACCAAATCATTCTCTGACTCCGGCTCCCAAATAATTGCACTCCTCACTTTTGAGTTTTGAAAACTGGGAATATGATTTGCCAATTAAACTGGAAATTCCCAAAGCACCCATTGCTTTCATGACCCGTTAGGAAAAGGCTAACGCCCATCAAAAGGGGCTTTAACGTAATTTTTGAGTTAAGGAATTAGCCGAAAAGCTAACGGTTCCCGAGACCCCATCGCAAACGAAAAAAGAAATAAAATATTACTAAAATATTTGTTACTTTCCCAGAATAACAAGACAAAGCAGAGTCCGACTCCTACTCCAATTCTGCTATTTAGCCTTTTGATCCTGTAGCAAACTGAGATTTGATCGTAACCCGAATATCGATTCCATAGAAACTCAGAGAGAGAGAGTAACACTGAGAGAGCCAGAGAGAAAGAGACTACAATGGCGTCTATGGCTGCAACTGGAGTTCTAAAGGTACCTGCTCCTTCGAGTTCCGTTTCCGGCGGGATACTCAAGGAGGCGGTTCCGACGAGGACTCTCTCTTTCTCGTCCTCTGTAGGTTCATCCGACGATAAGGTCTCTCTGAGAGCCACCGTGTCTCGTCGCCGCGAATCTGTTCGTGGCCGAGTGAGGAATCCGATGATCGTGTCTCCTAAGGCCGTCTCAGATTCTCAGAATTCGCAGACTTGTCTCGATCCTGACGCGAGCAGGGTGAGTTTCGTTTTACTCCTCTTCCTGATCTGATGAAGTAAGCAACAACTTTTGTTTTTATGGAACTTGGAGGAATGCTACTATAGGAATGAGTGGTTTTGATCGTGATTATCTTTGATTTATGCACATCGTTGTTGATGTGATCTTGTCACTTGGAATAAACCCTAAAAGCATTGATCTTTGTACCTAATGTTGTGATGGTATTTTTTTCCATGAGCAGAGTGTGTTGGGGATCATCTTAGGAGGTGGTGCTGGAACTCGTCTTTACCCTCTCACCAAAAAGAGAGCGAAACCTGCTGTTCCTCTTGGTGCAAACTATAGGCTCATTGATATTCCTGTGAGCAACTGTCTCAACAGTAACATAAATAAAATCTATGTCCTTACACAGTTCAACTCCGCTTCTCTGAATCGCCATCTTTCACGAGCCTATGCGACTAACATGGGTGGTTACAAGAATGAAGGCTTTGTTGAAGTCCTTGCCGCTCAACAAAGTCCTGAAAACCCCAACTGGTTCCAGGTAAGTCAGTGCGGGTTTTTTTTATGTTGGATATATGTTAATGATGTTGTGGTTTGTGGAAGATTTTTTGAATGTTTTCCTGTAACCTGTGGTTGTGTAGGGGACAGCTGATGCGGTGAGGCAATACTTGTGGCTGTTTGAGGAGCACAATGTTCTTGAGTATCTGATTCTTGCTGGGGATCATTTGTATCGAATGGACTATGAGAAGTTCATTCAAGCACACAGGGAGACTGATGCTGATATCACGGTAGCTGCGTTACCAATGGACGAGGAACGAGCCACTGCTTTTGGGTTGATGAAGATTGATGACGAAGGACGCATCGTTGAATTTGCCGAAAAACCAAAGGGGGAGCAACTAAAGGCCATGAAGGTATAGATAAACAAAAACCTTATGCTAGTTCCCTGGTTCATCTTTAAGGCTTGCGACCACTTTGTGGATATAATTTTGATTTTCTGGCTTCTAGGTTGATACAACAATTCTAGGTCTTGATGATAAGAGAGCTAAGGAGATGCCTTACATCGCTAGTATGGGTATATATGTTGTTAGCAGAGATGTGATGCTAGAATTACTAAGGAACAAGTTTCCTGGAGCTAATGACTTTGGAAGCGAAGTCATTCCCGGTGCCACTTCCCTTGGACTGAGGGTAAGTGCTTTGTCTACTACTTGTTAGTTTTGAGGTTCATGTGTATAAGATGTAATTGTATGCTGATTGTTAAATCTGTTACCCTTTTTTTTGCTTTCGGAATCAACAGCTTCTTGTAGCTAATCATGCTATGCAGAAGCAAAACCTGCTAACTTTTGTGATGTTTTGCAGGTGCAAGCTTACCTATATGATGGATACTGGGAAGACATCGGTACTATAGAGGCATTCTATAACGCAAATCTCGGAATCACCAAAAAACCGGTTCCTGATTTTAGGTACATCCATCACATTACCAGTGGAATATTCATACACTTTTCTATTGTATCTGAATGATATCTTAACTTTTCTGAATTCTTGGTGTAGTTTCTATGATCGTTCCGCTCCGATCTACACACAGCCTCGTTATCTACCACCGTCTAAGATGCTCGATGCTGATGTCACAGACAGTGTCATCGGAGAGGGCTGCGTTATCAAGGTAAAAATCAAATAGCTCCTCTTCGATATGCTTTTCAACAGCACACCGAATCACCAAAATCTTTTGAAACTTTGGATGCAGAACTGCAAAATTCATCACTCCGTGGTTGGACTCCGTTCCTGCATATCAGAAGGTGCTATTATTGAAGATTCGTTACTAATGGGAGCTGACTATTACGAGGTAAATGCAGCAACCCCATCTGTCTTACAATCCACGTGATAAATTATTGTGATAATAATATCAACCATTTTGATGATGGACTTCATTTTTTATTATTGTATTTTGCCTAGACTGCTTCGGAAAAGAGCCTCCTAACGGCGAAAGGGAGTGTACCCATAGGTATCGGGAAAAACTCGCACATCAAAAGAGCCATCATTGACAAAAACGCACGTATCGGTGACAATGTCAAGGTTAGGCTCTTTCTATCTGGAATACACTTTCCAAGTTCTTTCTTATACACATTTCTTTGTTCATACTTGATCTGGTCTTAAAAAGGGTTTGGTCTGAACTTGGCACAGATTGTAAACAGCGACAATGTGCAAGAAGCAGCGAGAGAGACTGAAGGATATTTCATAAAGAGTGGAATTGTTACCGTTATCAAAGACGCCTTAATCCCAACCGGCACTCTTATTTAAACACAAACATAATGCTCCCTTTTTTTTATTTCTCCAAAGACAGGCAGGGACAGACTTTGATGATGTATTCGCCTATGAAATAAGTTTTCTTTATGGCTTTTAAGGCCCAAAGTTGCAAACGTTAAATCTTTTACTTTCCTTTTGTTCTTCCTATGTCGAAAGATGCTCTGAGAGAAACCAACTTTGACAAATAACGTATCCTTCTCAGCATATGAGATATATGAAAGAGGGCTCTAAATTTAACTTTCTTCAAAATCTTGCACATTGGCATTTGTATAAATGAACGTGGATCATCGTCTATCGGGAAAGAGTGGCATTCAAGAACATAGGACTATAAGTGGAAGTCAGTACATGAAAATGAGGTGCTTTTGAATATACAGCTCAACTCCTATTTCTTCTTCACTAAGCCTGACTCCATCTCCTATATGAGATACTAATAGTTGGCTATATATACCAATGCCAGGATTAATGCGTTTGTCTAGTTCATTTTTTTCCCTAATCTTGCGCCGATAATGTTCCTCCATTTGTCCTTAAGATCAGACGGAGTACGTGTTTCATGGAACACCTTCTCTCCCATCTCTAGAATTTTCCTCCATGGCATGTTCTTCTTTGCTTCTGCTGCATATTTCTCCACTCCCACCTGAGAGCCAACACGTATCAACAACAATTCTCACCCAATTCATGAAAAGGTACACTTAGAGTTTAGTATACCTTCAGCATTTCTTCTTCTTCGGGGGTCCAAAATAGCCTCCTTCTCTGATCCCTCTTGAAAAACGAGATGTCCCTGCAAATCCATGAGGCAACTCTTTAGATATATATGGAAATGAGATGAGGTACTCCTAACGAAGAAAAAGGACCAACCTCACTGTCTTTGACATATCCACTTTGGTGGTTGCGCTATGTTTTCTCTGCTGATTCTTCATTCTCCCTGACGGAGAGGTTACTATTTGAGCCGATGAAGTTATCTGCTCAGTTGCATCTTCTCCATTTCGTTCGTTTGTTGATTCATTCGATGAGATTTCACTATCAATATCCTTCAATATTAACCGCCGTCTTCTTCTTGTTCGCTTCTCACTCTGTGGGATCTGGTCTTGCTCTTTTCCTGAAAACGATTCTTGCATAGACAAAAAAGGTGACACAACTCCCTTTCCTACCGCACCTGTATGAACTTTAGTTTGATCTTTTGCTGTTTCGTCATCCTTGTCTTCCTCAGCATCTTGAAATTTTTCTGTATCCACCCTCCTATCTTCGTCTTCTGATGCTTCAACCTCGTCTATCACTTTATCTTCATTCATGTCTCCTGATTTATCACTATTCATTTCTAACTTCTCTGTATCCTCTTCGGGTTGAAAATCTGTTTCCTCAATCAACGGCATGTCCTCTTCTCTTGATTTACCAGAATCTTTCTCCACTTGCAATTGTTCCATTTCAGATAAATAGGCCCCCTTGTCTCCCCGTAACTCTTGATCACTTACAACGTCTGTTCTGTCCACTGAATGATCTTGGTTTCCATTTTCATCACCGTCTAAGGTTTTATCCTCTTGAGTTTTGGGAACACTCTCCTCTTCCTCATCCCTGCTTTTCGTCTCTCTATCTAGGTACTTGAAGACTGCCTTTTCCGCGCCAACGGCCTCCTCTCTAACTGATTTGTGTTTCAGTGTTAGAACTTTGAACCAGCAATAAGGACAGTAAGCATTTGCAAGATCCTCCTCACTAGTACCCAACTCGGGATTCAAACACTCCCCGTGAAATGAGAGAAGGCAGTCAATCCCAGAACAACGTGATACACGCTCGTCTGATTTATCACATACAATACAAGCATCCAAGTACAGCTGCTCCGACCCTCCTCTACTAGTCTCACTATTCCCAAGACATTGACGCTTCTTGTGTTGCACATCTCTTTCTTCAAAAGTATCAGGAACAATCTCAACATCGGCATCACCACTACCACAGCGTCTAGTGCTCGCTCCAGAGGCTAATCTTTCATTAGCTTCACCCTGTGAGAGGAAATAATGACTATTTATGCACAATACAATCAACTTAACTTCACACTGAGATTGTAAATCCAAGCTCTACAGCAACATAACTATATTCAAAGCTAATTCATCAAGTGGCAGAGATTCGCGAACCAGAAGAGTTAAAAACGAAACTGCCAAGCTTTGATTATAACCTCGAATTGCGATTTCGAAAGGAGACTATTCCGAGAAGGAAAACAGAATTAGCGTTACCGGAAGAGATGCGGGGGATGGATAGGGTTCGAGAGAATTGCGCGAAGCTTTATGCGGCCACGACCTAACCAGAAACGACTTCGATCTCATCTTTGATACTTCTTCTGCTTCTACGGTTTTCTCATCAGTCTCGCTTTCTCGAGAACTTTGAAATCGTCGTCAAGTGAACAGTGTTATCCTCTTCAATTTTATAGTGTTGGAAGACGAGAAGCGTAGTGAGGAAGATGGTTTCTTCTCTCCGTCCTTGTAATTGATTCAATTTTCGCCAATTTGTTGTCAGACTTCGTAAACCCATAATTAACTGATTGTATAAGTTAATGGCATAGTTAATTTTTTCTTACCTAGCATTATCATGAGGCCATGAGCATATGAAATTGATAATAACAAACGGTTTAAGAAAATTGCGATGACAAACAAATGTAAAATTTACGGCCAGAGTTAAATGATTCGGTAAAAATGTTGGTAATGACCAAATTAGACAACGATTTTGGTGGTTAAACAGTTTTGTAATACATGCGAAAAATAATTTAAAATAGAGGGATATAAGTTAGTTTAGTGGGATCTAGTAAAATTTGTTCTACCTCAACCAAACAATGGTAGCTTAGTGGTAAAAGATCTCAATAGTAAAGCATCAATTCGTTCTGTCTTTATATTAGATTTGATTTCCACCAACATCACAGGCTCAATTCCTCAATGCCTAGGGAACCTGAATAATTCCCTTTCAGTGCTTAACCTCCGTTACAATCAACTCAGTGGAAGTATTCCAGAAATATTTACCAATGCCACCGAGTTAGTATCTTTTTGACGTCAGTCACAACAGATTGGTTGGGAAACTTCCAAAAAGTTCTCAACGTGGGAAGTAATGGAATCGATTGACACTTTTCCATTCTGGTTGAATGCTTTGCCTGAGCTAAAAGTTATGGTCCTCCGCAACAACGAATTCAAAGGACTCTTACACCGTCCTCGTCAGTCATTCTTTCGGATCCCCCAAGCTGCAAGTCACTGACGTATCCAACAGTGGCATCATACTACTTTGCAGACTGGAACATCGGTCGGACAGCATTCACAAGAACCAGAATCAGAGGAAGCAGAGGAAGAAGAAGATGAAGGAGTATTGAGCCATTGCCTTGGCACCTGGAGTCATCCTCGGATTGACAATTGAGCACATCGTGGTTACACAAAAGCCTCACTGGTTCATGGGATTTCTGGCGTGACGAAGCCTGGACGCGGAGAATCCCTTAGGCCATTTCAATAGCCATGATATGAAGAATATTCAATCAACAAACATACTGATGCAAATACGTAACCGATTCATTTTACTCCCTTTGATTCGCAGATGGAGAAGCTCTTGACCAATTGGGTAAAGAAAAAGGAATAAAAAAACCGTTCTTGACCATTGAAGACTTGCTGAATACTTTTTCTATACATGTACTATATATCGAAACAAATGAATGGAAAAATAATGAATTGTGTATATATATATTGGACTAGACATAGAAATAGGAAGAGTGATTGGTCGTGTCTCTCGAGAGAATGGAACGTGCCTCAATTACCGAACGAGGAGCCTCCATATCCTTCTCCTGTAGCGAGTTCCCTTGGAGTCTCTGCATCTCTGATGCGAACGTGTCTTCCACTATCTGCACACATTTTTTTTTATCACAACTCAATTATGAACCCCAAAAGAAGTGTCTATTTTATGGTGTACGTGCTTAAAGTTTTCTTTTATTACCCCAAGAGCATAGTAAGAGCCTTTGTAGCCTACTTCATTCTCCTTTCTTCCCTCAAGAAACTTCAATACCACTTGTGCCATTCTATCCCAGAAGAGACGGCACGAAGCCACAAATATCTGACTTGTGAAGACATCGTGCAGATTTGAGATTGAGTCTGTGATTTGTGAGCATAATATCTTCATACGTTCACGGACTTCGACTTCTCTCTCATTTTCTTTTATCTCCTCTAAGATCTTCTTCAACCTTGTGCTTTTGTTTGTTTGAGTCTGTAACATCAATCCACACACACAGACAGATTGTTAAAACAAGCATGGATTCAAATGCACCAGTTCATGCCAGGCGTTTAAGAACTTACGTTGCTAACAAGTTTATCAACCGCGGCCTGCATGTAGTTTCTGTATTTTGTCCTGAGCAAGACCGTGATTACATTCATTTGCTCCCCAAAGAGTGACTTCTTATCCTCAACGACAGGAAGACACGAAGCCCATTGCCTCAAAATATCCTCAACTCTGTGATGTAGAACATCAAGAATTCGCTTTATTGTGTTGACGAAAGTTCCCAGCTGCATTCACCGAGAGATAAAGTAGTACAATGATGTTCAATACAATTTATTATAAGTCAGAAACGTAATAAAATTTTCTCAGCGGGTGGCTCTTACTTGAGTTGGAATAGAATAGAGAGCTGCTGATGATTGCCTTCTTGTCAGCTTCTGAACATGCATATTCAGCCTCTTTGGTATGCTGTCTTTTAAAGGA
This sequence comes from Sisymbrium altissimum, assembly GCA_900406495.1. Taxonomy (NCBI): domain Eukaryota; kingdom Viridiplantae; phylum Streptophyta; class Magnoliopsida; order Brassicales; family Brassicaceae; genus Sisymbrium; species Sisymbrium altissimum. The sequence goes on from OVBI01000665.1 coordinate 53,213, forward strand.
GTCAGTATATCACTGTATTGTTTCTCCAGAGATTTAACAATGGCTCTCTCTACGATTGAAGCAGTCTACGAGTACATGAAAAAAGTGAAGCCATGTTAGTCTTGGTAACCATTTAGTAAGCTGAAAACTTAAAACCCATATATATAACTTTGGAGCTCACGTTTTCCAAAATCAATGTGTATTGTGGCCATCTGCTAATCACCACTTCATACTCTATAAGCGAATCTTTTATTCTCTCATACATGTCCTCAGCAAACGGTGATGTTGAGTGGTTTGTTATTACACCAGACCAGGGAACCTGCCAAAACAAGCCATCAATTCTTATTACAGTCAAATGATAGGCTTCGTTATTTTAAGGATCAACCCAAAATGATCAGAGATAGTACCTTTTCTGCTCTACATCGGTCAAGTAGCCTAAGTTCCATATCATGTATCCAAACCATTATGTAGTTGTGGAATAACCCCCTAGAGTCTATACCACCCTGTACTGGACTGAATGAAATAAAATAAACAGTTAAAGAGATTGAATGAGAATGAGAATGCCCATCATATTATGATTCCAAGAAGCTAATGTCAAACCTGATGCCCCATGAATCGAGGTTTCTTTCAAAATCGGAAACTGCTATCAGAAGCTCATTGACATGAGGCAGCGGGCAAGATGGTGGTACTGCTGACAGAAATGCTCTGAGCCGGTTACATAGCTGAGTACTATATACGGCAGCGGCTATGTTTGATAGGTCGATTGAGCTTGAATGATACAACAATGTATGAGAACATAAGACCAAGTCAATATCAAGACTCGAAGATAATCTCAAATGACAAATCTAAGTTATTTGGATCATTTTACCTTGGGAGTACATGCTCATTGGTGATCTTTATATCAGTCTCTATTTCGGTACTTATGTTTAGACAGAGATTCTTCATCTTATGGTAAGCTGTAGAGATTGTGACGGAATCCAAAAGAAAACCTTCAGAATTGGAGGAAACATACTCATCGGATTCAGCCATGTGCTTCCGGCACCTCTTCTTTGCTGCTGTCTGCAGTAGGTTTTTCATTAGACCAAGAAAACTGTGAACATAATAGTCTTGATATGTTATAAAGTCAAGAAAACAACAGGTGTGAGCCGGATATATTTGATTTGAAACCAACATTTTTAAGTGGTATAGACTTTCAAATAAAAAAGAAGCACGTTTACGATTGTTGAAATAGTTTACCTGAAGGTAATTCTTCAAAATTTCTTGTCCTTCAGGAGACAATATATCATGAAGGAGGCTAAAAACCTGAACAGCTGGAGAAAGTGCTGTTGAAGCTGACTCTTGCATCGGACCAGATATGTCTGCCAACCCTGAAGGGCAGTTTTCATCTAAGGACTTGTAGTTTTCAAAAACATTTGCCAAGAGTTTTTCGATCTCTATTTCACAATCCATTAGTATACTTTTCTGCAAGAATAGAACAAGTCGTCAATAACTAGTAGCCCTATGGAGCCATGAAGATAATTGAACAAGGAGATTTCAAACTAAAGTATGATAACTAGAATCCAAGTCTTGGTGAAACGGCATCTGATTTTATAATTTTTAAAAGAAAAGGAGAATTACCTCCTGCCTGGTTAAACTCCTCTCACTTCGAGCGTTTAGGATGGGCACAAGTAACTCATGCACAAGCTGTAAGCAGGTTCTTGTAGGAGTTGCCACATTCATTACATGTGAGAGATATCTGCAATATTTGGTGAGTATATTTTAGTTAATAGATCTTAGCTACTAGATAAAATACAGAGTAACTAAATATATATATGAGTACCTCAACTTGGTATATGAATCGGAAACTCCATAATATTCTGCAAATTCGCTCAACAACCATTTCCAAGATCCATTCAGTCCTAAGTTTTGAGCATGAAATCTTTGGGCACGTGTGGCAGCTTCTAGTAGCAAATCATATGCTAGTGTCTCCACAACAGGTGCACTCTGTAACAGCAAAAATGAAAAATATTAGTGGGGATTATCTCACAGAAAAAAATATCAATACTCTGAGAATTGTTAGAGAAAGAACAGACCTTTATGTGACAGTCTTCATCGGAAGTGGTCGTGCTACCAATAAAGAGCTGGATCTTGCCAACACAGTCTTGTTCACCATGGTATATTGGCCACCATCTAACATTTTCATTCTGAACAAATAGAGTTTTCTTCAGTATATATAAATATTCGAAAACACTATAGCATACTTTTCAGAAGCAAAATGGAAGAGATTTAACACAGGGAGGACGACACCTAAAAGCATATTTACCGGATTTTCAGTTAAGGATGCCATAGGAATCGTTACTTTTCCTTGAACCGATTGCTTCTTATCTTGAACTTCTATCAAAAGAGCGTCGCCTTCAGACTCGGGAAAGCTGAAGAAGGAGTTGTGAGTAAAACACTCCATACTCGAAAAACTATAACACTAAATTCTGAAGCAATAATTTATTCTAACAGTTTGGCATTGTTACAGGTGATTTCAGGAGAAAGAAAATGGCTTACAAGACATGGTAACTTCCAGTTCCTGATTGCAAACAAACAGAAGATCCTTGTTCAACTTGATCTCCTTCTGTTGTGCTCTTCATTTGAAGGTAGCAGGAGAATTGTTCTGCAGAAAGAATCACAAGATTAAGTCGTGTCATCTCATATCAATAGAGATGTTATCGTCCATTTAGCAAACTGTGTTTAACCAGTGAAAAACTTGGCCAATATCAGACGCAAATTAATCGGCCTAGCAATTTAAATCTACAATCAAATATCATTCAAATGGTTGAATAAATATTTAGTCTTCCATGTAACAAAAGAAAACCTTCTGAAACTGCTGAAAGGGTAGCCGTTTTAATAGAACTCATCCCAGTCTTCACAAGGGATGAGACTTGTCGGCAATACTCTGCCCCCATTGGCATATTCATTAAACTCCGCAGCGAATCTATGCCTCTAAGTTTGCGTTGTGGTATCAATCGAAGTCTCTTTACTACAATCAAAATTGAAGAGGTATAATAAATAGCTGGTTCATCTCAGGCAGCTACAAAACTTATTTCTGCATACAAGTTTTAGCTCATGAGAAAAAGAATAGTTTACCTTCCACCCTCAACTTTCTGACCACGTTTTTAGACTTCAAGGGTGTCTTTTGCTCTACTTTCACATTTTTGTTTTCTTCAGTAGCTCGAACACCCCGAGGTTGCAAGAGAAACTTATGCAAACTACAACAATATATATACAAAGAACAGGTTCAATAACTCAATATACGACAAATAAGTCATATCTCGAAAACGATGAAGAAACAAATGTCCTACCCAAATGCACCTCGAAGAAGACGACACTCATCACGCAGAAACTCAGGTGCCTCAGAAGAACCCCTTGACCATGCATACAAACAAAGTCTTACGCAAGCATCATATGCCAGAAGACTTTGCCAAGCGTATTGACCACTGCCGTTGATGACAAACATTTGGTAAGATGCCACAATAAAGTTCAACAATTCTTCTTTTAAATTTCTTTTAAATGGTGAAGAAATTTAAGTAGTTAACCTGATACTAGGGCAATTTAATTCATCCGAGCTGATTTCCTGGGTTTTTGCATCTTCCTCAGTTTGAGTCTCCCTCACACTGCACAAAGCCATGGTTATATTACAAACACATCAAGACTGGTTCCGCAGAACAAAAATAGAAAGCTGGTTGAAACCGGGAATACCTTTCCCCAAATTCTGCATCTCTATACAAATGAGAACTGATATCACCAGCTATGCCTCCAATGTTTCCATCTGTGGAAATCTCATCCTGAACCTGCTCAATTTCCTTTTCTATCTCCAAGCTGTTAATATGTTCTTGACCAATATCCATAATAGGTGGTGCACTTGGGGTTCCGATATCTTCAGTGTCCAAATACACCGATCCCTAAGAGAAAATTCGTTCCTAAATTTAGCAATAAATCTGAAAATTTCAAAACTTCAGTGAGGCCAACAAATACGTACCTTGGAGGTCAGAGTATGCGGTCGCTCATCGCGGAGATAGCTACCGGGAGTTGAATTCGTGAGTGCGAATTTCCGGAGTCTTAATTCACCGTCTGTGACTCTTCTGTTGGCAAATGGAACTTCGATTCTCAGATTCATATCCTTCAAGATACCTCTATTCAAATTCGAGCTGGATTTATCCGCAAACACTTGTTCTTCATCGAAATAACGCCTCCCAACCTCGGTCATCGGATCTTCCTCGTCATCATCGAGATCATAATCGGAGAATAGTTCGTTGCCTCCTCCTTCTCCTTCTGCTATGGTGTCAGAAACCGATGAGATACTCATTTCATCGTCGTCTTCTTTGTTGGAAGCATCATCATGAAGAGTAGTGGGAGTTACGAGCGCAGGCGGCGATGAAAGGACGGAGTTCCACTTTAAGGGAGACAAGCTGTGAGGAGAGATGTAAGAGAGAGGAGATCGTGGGAAGGTGGTCGATGGAGATCGATTCTCGGAGAGAGGAGATCTGGCGCGAGGAGTTTGAAGCTGCGATTCCGAATTGGATGAAACTTTTCTGATACAGGTCGCCATGAGAGGCTTTGAGCAGCTCACAGAGAGATCAGAAATGTCCAGCTGAGTGAGAGAGAGAGAATAGAGAGAGAGAGAGTAGAGGAGGAGAAGAGTGAGAAGGAGCGGCTGTTTCGAAAAAATAAAGAATGGCAACGGCTAGTTTTGACATGTACCACACACCACTCACTCCTTTTCGTATAATCGAGGAAGACTATTGGCCGGCCAATTAATTTAATTTAATATTTTAAAGAGAAAAAAAACCCTCAATTTTTATTGTTGCTGGCATTCATTAGGAGGAGTATGATTTAGGTAGCTAGGAAGCTTCATTTCATTTCCGTTTCAGAATCAAAAGCTTTTGGAATTTTGCTTCCATGACGTTTCTTAAAAAAATATTTTAAAAGAAAATTTACGTTCCCGATTTAGAAGAAGGCACTCACATTGAAAACCCCTAGTATCATAAATAGTAACATAAAATGAATAAAATTATATGTGAGATGTTAGAAGTATTTATAAAATTTACATTTGTCTATAACAATTTTCTTTTTTATGTTTAAAAAACTTTTACTTAGAAAAATTATCTAAATTATTTAGGATACCAAAAAAAAAATTATCTAAATTATTTATGAGATATTGAACAGAATTATGATTTTTATATTTTTCAAGTATTTTATTTTTTATTTTCTAGAAAGTATTGATAATATATTTACGAGATTAGGTATAAAGATATAATTCCATCATTCTACAGTTTACCAATCAAAACCACACAAAGTTAACACGAATCTGGAATATATTCATCAAAATAGTGATTACAAATCCTTAGTTTAAGAAGGTTTATAGTAAAATTTTGATAAAGATATATCTCCTAAACTAAAAGGCTTTGTATATATATTTATTCAAAGTCAAAACCACTCTGTATATATACTTCCAAGCATTGTGAATCAATAAACGTCACTTCGATATCTAATTCTATACCACGAAAGATGGAAGCCAAGAACTCCTCAAAGGTGGATCCAAGCTCCGTACCAAAACGATACACTCCACCTAACCAAAGGTAGTAACTTTCTGTTGGCCTTTGTTTTCGACTGATTTTGACTTCTCGCCTTCCGCTGAAATTTCTTCTCTGCCTCGTAGAAACCCTTCTTCAAACCGAAGGAGAGCAAGAGGTTCGTAGGTTCTCTCTTTTGTCTGCTTTTATTGACAAATTGGTTCTCTATGTTCCGACAGTATCTAATCACTGGCGAATTTAGAATAAGACAGAGCTTATCTCTTTGTAAAGACACTGGTCCACTTGCTAGCATGAGAAATCTGTAAGCAGTTGCTTTGTACGTAATTGCTCAACCTTAACAACCGTTTGAAAGATAATGATCCAATTGCTCAACTTGTAATTCAAATTTTGGAGTGATTTTGCTGTCATTGTATTGAAAAGTCTGGAGCTTTTTCATGTCAGGACAATTTCGTTCTCTTGAATAAACATAAAGAGCCCTTTCAAGCATTTGTTTAGCATTTATAGAAACTTCTAACATTTTTTCTTGTAAGGATATTGTGATATACAACGTGCTTGTGTGGTTAAAGTTTTTGGCTCAAGAGTTAATGAACATAGATTGGAATTTAACAGGAAGCTCCCATAGCAACGAGGGGAAGACAAGTCAGGCTGTTTCTGCTGCTGTCCAGAGGAAAAACTCTTCTCCAAAGATTATATCTCGAGAGGGTTGTTGGGTCAATTTTATTGGGCCTCTAGGCCCAAACGGAAATTGATGAGAGTGAAGAGAAATGGGCTTAAGTGAAAGCCTTGAATTTAAATGAAGGGAGTGTGTTTGCCCACAACAAGATATATTCTTTTTGGGC